>JBAMJV010005039.1:70000-202782 GCA_037951105.1 Echinarachnius parma | reverse complement strand
ACTGGATTCAGTCGTAAATATCTTTTAATACAAATACAACAGGGTATGAGAGAACCTTTAGAGATCCAAGTAAGTTTTGAGGATTTTGACAATGTTACTAGATCCCTTAAACAATTTCTGGACTGGTTCTGAAAAATCTGTTCTTCACTTAATGTCTACATTAATGGCATTAATCAACAAGAGAGACCCACTGTCGTGGAAAACAGTGTTTTATTTAGAACCCATTTATGGAGGTCAATTGTCTACAGTGGCCACTTTTCTTTTTTTCCCCTAAGGGTGGTAACTATACACAGGTTTGACTATAATGTAACTTGACATTTGACTGTCGGTAGAGCCAAGCCGCCCTCCTTTTGTGCCAAGTTTATACAAGATTTGTCTTTGTTATTAAAACATTAAGGGGGTGGACATACAGATATCTATGTCGGGACCTTTACCATCATAATTTCTTATTCTGTTAATTTTTTTCTGAACAGGTAGCGCAAGAGCCCACTGGCAGTACTTTGACGACGCAATGGCACTGTCAGATAAATGGATACATACCGTACTCGCGCACTTCAAGCAACAGTACGCCATGGCGCGTAACGAACTTAAAAAAGCGCACGACCGCCGCAACATCAGCCCAAGCAGGCCACCCCCCTAGTGCGAGCAATCCTAAGGGGCCGCACCATACGAACCCTCAACACGGTCAACCCCCTCCCCGGCCCTCGACGCCCCCTCACATTACAAAGACTCAAGCGGCAACCGCTCAAGCGAAGAATCAAACCGCATCACCACACGCCAGGTCACAACGGGGCGCAGAAGCCGTTTCGTCATCGTCGTCACGTGAACGAGTATCGAGCACAAGCGGGGGGCGATCAGCGACTGGAACTGCAGCGCATACAGGTGTGTCTCGGACAGCGTCCCGGACATCGGTCAAGCTGATGTCCAACTGCCTCGTGTTCAGGATACGAGGCCTGCAGCTGAGTAACGTCGCCACGTCGGACCGCGGCGCAAACAACGAGGAGAACCTGCGCAACAATATGTTCCTGATGTCCGACAAGAAGACGTTCCACCTCCCGCCCGAAATTCCGTCCATCCACCTAGAGTACATGTCTTTCTACTTCCCCAACGAACTAGATTTCCCGGGTAAGTTAGACAAAAAAGATATCAATACAATGTTTATGTAGTTATTACAGTAACTGTGTTGTGATCCACTAGTTCGCATTTCAGACCAACTCTTTTGGTGTGACACTGAATTAGTGAAAGAATTCTCGTCATTGTGTCATCCTATGGTATGTTCAGGAAACAAAAATACAAATATTGATGTTATTGAATTAGTACAGTAACTGTGTTTCAATGTACTTGGAGGTTGACATTACTTCCCAAGTAAAATAAAGAAGAGATTTTATCTTAATCTCCCAACTTATGTACAATGTACATCCATTCCTGGAATTACATCTTTTTATATGGATTAAATTCATTCCCATCTCCAACCACTTCTGTTTTCTCTTTCAGTGCCAGCGCCGCTGATTTACGCACAAATCAACCCTATGCAGCTGAGACTGGACAACACAACCATTCTATGGCTCAACCAGTTTGCATTCAATGTCATGCAAACATTAGTGAGTATTTAAGCAGTTAGAAATAACTGTGTTTTTTGTGTAGCTCAGTTTGGCATGTAAAATCAATATTTTGTTACCAATTTTAGTGGCCCAAAGCCTGAATCTGGTGGTCCCAAAGAAAGAAACAAACCAAAATGCAAATTATGTGATATTTGGTTGCCTGTTCAGGCAAGTTAATGTGGTATTGATTAAATTTTGGTGGCTTCAAACTAACTTTTAGTAGCCCTGTGCTACAGGAAAAGTGGTCATTTTGAGCAGTAATCATGTTCATGATGATTTAATTTTAGTATAACTTGGCATTCGATTCTCCACAGCCTACAGCAGTGTGGGTATTGTCAGAACCTAAATGGTTGGAAAGGATATTTCAGTCGGTTCCTGTTCTTATCTACATGTGTAGGTCTGATCAGGGTGGGATGAAGATAGTAACTCACATAATTATATCAATGATGGGAAATTGATTTCCATTGGGTTACTTTGAAAGCTTGCAACATGTTTAATATTATTATTATTTTTGTCCTTTGCAGCCTGAAATAGATGAGATTGCTCCGGCCGCCTCTCAGACCAGTCAGGGACAGGATCATATCGATGTCAGGGTGGATGCACTTATGCAGAAGGTAACTAGATGATGATGATGAAGATGAGGATGATGATGAGGATGATGATGATGATGATGATGATGGTGATGATGATGATGGTGATGGTGATGATGATGATGATGATGATGATGCTGATGATGATGATTATGGTGATGCTGATGATGATGATGGTGGTGGTGATGATGATTATGATGATTATGATGATGATGATTATGATGCTGATGATGATGATGGTGATGATGATGATGATGATGATGATGATGATGATGATGATGATGATGATGATGATGATGAGGATGATTATGATGACGCTGAGGATGATAATGATGATGCTGATTATGATGATGATGATGATGGTGATGATGATGATGATGAGGATGAGGATGACAATGATGATGATTATGATGATGATGATTATGATGATGATGATGGTGATGCTGAGGATGATTATGATGATGCTGATGATTATGATGATGCTGATGATGATGATGATTATGATGATGCTGATGATGATTATGATGATGATGATTATGATGATGCTGATGATGATGATGGCGGTGATGATGATGATTATGATGATGCTGATGATGATGGTGGTGATGATGATGATGATGGTGATGGCGATGGCGATGGCGATGGCGATGGTGATAATTATATTTTCTCTATCCTTAGTAGCTACCTCGATAGACTACCGAAATAGTGACATGAAATTATGTTGTTATAACACAAAAATGGTCTTAAACAAGTTGATCTTTGATCCAGGTGAGTTTGAGCTTAATGATATTGTTGGAGGCCAAAACGCGTACATCATGTATTCCATATTTGATTCAATGCATAATTTTAGATAATAAATGACAACAAAAAATAATAAAGAAGATATACAATTTTCTGAAATATTGCTTCAGATATAATGATGCATTACATTTCACACCAAGTTCTTTTTAATAATTGGTATTAAACCTTCTTTATAATCCATGTTTGTTTTTCAGGTCCTTGTTCCAGTCCCAGACCCCGTGGACAACCAGCCAGACAGACCCAAGGTGCTCCAGATCCAGGTCTCACAGCTCACAGCAACCAACAGCCGTGTCGGGACCCAGTCCACCCGCCCGGACCTCTCAAGGATCCTACAGAAGTTTCGGGACGTCCAGCTTTTCCGGAGCGGGTGCTTCCCCAACGATAAGAAGGATCTTGAGGCCCTTCCGAAGAAGTTCTGGGATCACGCGTACGAGCAAAACTTCCGTCTGCCACTCGGCATGGAAACCAATGTAGATGAAGGGAAGAGCTCAGTTTCACATGCGAACGGCACACCGCCACAGATGATGCAGACGTCGGAGCACACTGTCAGGACGTTGGCGCAAGATGTGAGGATGACGACGTACAGCTTCCGACCGGATGCTTCTGACGACGTGTGGGGGATCAAGGTGGACCAGATCTGGGCTGACTTTGTTGGAGTGCCGAGCTCCCCGGACAGGCCAGTGCCATTCATACAGCCCATCCCTCTCCACATGTGGATGTGCTCCGCCAACAGCGGCCCCGTATCGGGGTCGTCTGGCTCAGGTGGAATCCAATCGTCAAAGAGGACGTCTGAGTTTTCTCTTGCCAATATACACCTCATGGTGGACTCACCTTCCTTCGTGGATCTTACGCTCAACCACTATCAGCTTCTCTTCCTACTCCGTCTCCAGCAGTCCCTTCAGGCCCTCTCCTCCAACATGGAGCGGGATCAGAACCTCTATGCCAAAGAGGGCGCTATCTCTGTTCCTAGCCGCGTAGTCTCCGTAGTCTTCCCCAGCATCCACCTGACCCTGCTCGGACCCCCGTTGGATGACGAGAAGCCGCAGGGTTTGGCGGGCGACTCGGCGGACGGCGGGATGGGAGAGGACAAGGGTCTTGAAGTCGCATCGGAAGCCGACAGTGGTGGCAGCATTCCAGAAGGATACTACAGAACGGACACAGAGTCTTCAGCATACGACCAGAGCAGTGCGGAAGTCACGGACTCCTCACCGTCCTCGGACACATCGGAACAACTTGGAAGAACTAATCTATGCAATACCATTGAGGACACAAACGGTGCAACGAACGGTGCAACCAGAGACCCTCGGAAAACCATGAGGCCTCTGAGTTTCCCTGGGCCTCCTGGTGCGGTGATCGTCACAGAAGCAACGCCCAATGGGGATAGCAGTCATGGGCAACAGCAGTTCAGTAACATCAAACATCCGGTGTCAGTCGCCGGGGCACATCAACCCTTAGGCACGGACAGGAGATCCAATCCCAATCCTCAGAGTCATGCGCAGCTCGCACTTCGCAAGAACAATTCTTCAACGGACCTCACCCCTGCTAACAACATCCCTCAAAAGGCAAGAAGAGGTTCAGAGACGAATGGGGGATCACCATCCAACCATCTATCAAGTAACTTTTCTTCTACCGGGAGGATCCCCAAGAGCAATAGCCAGACGTCTATCACGGCGCAGATGAGTGCCCTGATGTCGGCCAAATCTCTTGCGTCACTGGACGGTCAGGGACTGGACTTTGAGACGATGTCTGTCAGCAGTGACTCAAGTGAAGGGTTCACGCTGGTTTCATCGCATAGTTCTCAGGCGGGCAGCACTATGGATCTAGAGTCGGAGAGTGGTATAGGTGAGTGTCTATTAACCTGTTTCCTATGGGAACCTGAGCTGACTCGACCCGATCCGACTGGTTTTCAGTCGGATCGTCTCAGTATGCCTTGCCCCATGACTCAGAATTTGCCAATCGGGAGCCAGTCTAAGGTCATTGAAGGCCAATTCAACATGATGAATCGGCTACGACTGAGCGAAACCGCCTCTAGCTTGACTCAAAACCTGTCGGGTCGGATCGGATCGAGTCGGCTCAGTCTGCTCCGGGATTTATACATTCATTCATGACAGTGACCTCTTATTCATTCCTCATGTTTGTTGACTGTAATTGTTTATACATTTATATGATGTCATGATTTCATCATTGTGGTACTTGTTGCTTTAAATTGTCTTGACGTACAGGTAGTGAATTCTCACAGTCACTATCCACTACTGACGGGACGCAGGACCTGAGCATCAATTCAGTTCCTCTGACGCACCCAGGTATGTAACCAGTCAAACCTGTCCATAAAGACCTTTCAAGCGGTCTCTAAAGACAGGTTTATTAGCATTGTAGCTTTACCTTTGTATACTGTACCTGATCAAGCTTGTTGCCTATGATTGCAATTATACTACTCAAAAAAAGTTAAGGATCACTTTTTTCTTAACTTGTATTTTTTTCCAAGCTATGAGTGAGGTCTTACCTAGTTCTTTCATTTTTTGTTTGACTAGATGGTGTCCTCATTCGAATACAAAAATGATGCAAGAGACATTATGCAACAACTGAACCAAATGTGATATTGATTACAGTGCGTTTTAGGTCATTCAGGAGTAAAATATGTCATTTTAAAATTATACACAAAATAAAAAGTGATCCTTAACTTTTTTTGAGTAGTGTACATTTAAATTTAATCTTGTTTATAAAGATGACTAAAGATAGGTCGAAAAGGTCTTTATGAATATTTAGACTTGATAGACAGATTCATTTATAGTTAAACCTGCCTATAATGACCAGTCAAAGGAGAGAAAATAATGGTCTTTATGAGAAGTTGGTCTTTCTATATATTTATGAGTCCGTGAATTCTCGGTCACTATCCACTACCGATGGGATGCAGGACCTCAGCATCAATTCAGTTCCTCTGACGCAACCAGGTAATACAAAAAATGAAGAATTGTGTTTATCATTTCTTTAAAGGGTACCTCCACCCAAATATAATATTCTTATTATAAAAAGGTAACATTTTTAGTAGTCAAAAGTTCAAAAAAATATGTTTCCAGGAAAAATATATGATTGGAAAAAAAGCATCACCATACTACAACATGTGTTCATGGGTCTGCATACGAAGACTACCTTTTGTCTACGTACGCATGAATAGAATTGGCACACTCGCAAACATTTGGGGCACACGGAACCATGCGGCCTTGATGGTTCCGTAAGTGGTGGTAATTAATTGCATTGTTTATGAATTACACAACCCTTTCCAAAATGTTGGGCATCTATTTGATATCACACAAAGGTACCAAAACATATAATTATGTGTTGTTCGTTGCCTGGTGGTCCCCTTTAAGAATCTACCTCACAATGAATTTGTACAAGCAAAGTATATTTTTATAAATAATTGAATATCTTTTTATTCTACAAATATTAACCATGCAAATGTAAATGAAAATAAAAAAAGAAGAAATTCTTCAAGAATCTACACGACTAAATATGTTATAATCATGGTTAATCTCTGAATATTGGTTCCACAGATTCGACAGATGGTCCAAATGCTGGTGAAGATGTCGTCACGGAAACCAAGCCAAAGCAAGAAGACTTCCACGGGTGTGTCCATAAACTCAGAGAAGTAAGTAATGCATTGCCTGGGAGGAGAATTTGAAACCATTTAGTGCTACATGAGAACTAAATTGTCAATTTCCCCAAATCCTAACCTGACCCTGAATCCTTTTACCTGACCCTAACACTTAAATCCCAAACCCTAACCCTAATCCTGGATCATTATTTAAACCTAATTTATTGTTCTCTTACATTGTCATAAATGATCAAGATCCCATTTTTAACTGAAAACAACAAGCATTCTCAGGCAAAAAAATACAAAAAAACATTTGGCACACGTTAGATTTACTAAGATGTAATATACGCAGTAAGGGCAAATTTGTTTGACAATTTCATTTTTTGCCCCCCTGTTTTCGGCTCATGGGGGCGATTTCATAGTTTCAAATTATCCCTTGCCCCCGTGTTTTAGTGTTTTGTTTTGCTGTGAAGACTTTTGTGTTTGAGACTGAACAGTTGTCCTGAACAATTGCCTGCTGATGCGGTAGACTTTTCAGAGCTTTCGTAAATTGAAATCTAGTAATTTCAAGATGTTGCATATAACACTTTTTGTTTGTTTGACTACATGTATTTAGTTCTGTAAAGGTGTATGGTGATGGGAATAGTGGATTTTTTTCTCTACTCTTTTATTACAGGTCTCTGTTTTGGTCAACGTCAATACCATCATAGAAGTGTGCAATAAAGACTTTGTCTTCAGAGCGTTTGAAGTTTGATACTACATTGTGTTGGTCTGTATGCTGACGAAATGCATTGATTTTTCTCTAATCTTTTATTACAGGTCTCTGTTATAAACATAGATTTGGTCAATGTCAGTACCATCATAGAAATGTGCAATAAAGACTCGGTCTTCAGAGTGTCTGTTGCCGAGATCGATGATTTCCCCCAAAATTATTTTCTTTACTTTTCTTTAATTTCAGGTCTCCGTTATAAACATAGATCTAGTCAACGTCAGTACCGTCATAGAAATTTGCAATAAAGACTTGGTCTTCAGAGCGTCCGTAGCCGAGATCGAAAAGGAGGAAAAGGGGAACGAGAATTTCACCAAGTACATGAACAAGCTGGACTCTGGTAAGTTACCCCATTCACTGTGGGAACCTGGTATATCATGTATCATCTCTATGGGGATTTTAAAATCTAGTAAGGAACAGCTTAAGCCCTCCGCACAGAAATCCTACTGTTTTTCAATTGAATCTATTCAGCCTGCGTTGCCTCAGGGCTCCGGTTTTGCCATTCAAGAGCCAGTCGGAGGTCATTCGAGGCGATTCAACATGTTAAATCGGCTCCGACTGAGCAAAACCGACTTAAGACTGATTGAAACCAGTCGGATCGGGTCGAGTCGGCTCTGTGTGCGGAGGGCTTTAAAAATTGTTGGTATTGGAAAACTCTGGCTGGGGCTATAGAGAATGCACATCAAATAGTCTATGGTGGGTTAATCATTATATCATTGTTCAACATAATCTTGAATATTACATATCCAGAAATTCACAGGAATTTATTTAATGTAAGGGAAACTGACTGCAAATAAATATACATGAGCAAAGGAAATTGGGCTACGGTGGGAACGGAGCCCGAGACCTCCTGATTGCCAGACCAGTGCTCTAACCACTGAGCTGTAAAGCCCTGTTAATGGTGGTACTTCAAAAAATCTGCATCACCTCACACTGTAGATCCTATGGATGCAATTTGCTTCAGTTGATTTTGCATCATTCAGGTTTGTGTCGGGTTTATATAGTTTCTGACTGGCTCGAGCATTGAAAAGGGTTTCTGGGAAGTATCACCATTTTAGAGCACTTTGTAGCTTACTTGTTGGGCACTGGTCTAACAATCCAGAGGTCTCAGGTTTGATTCCACGCAAAGCCCAATTTCCTTTACTCATTTTCTGGGATTTATTATTATTATTTTCTTTTCTTTCTCTACATATCTCCAAATTATATGGTTTATACCATTTTACTGTCATACAATGTATATCTAAACTCTAAAGGGATGCACATACAACAGCGTATTGGACATAATCACATACTTTACATTTAGAAAGGGCAAGGGTGGTTTTAACTTAAAATTTAATGTTGGATCAATTAATTAATGCCAAGCTCGCATTTTTGCGAGTTACAATACACACAAATGCCATAGAGCATTAAAATCCCTGGCACTCTTAGTGTTAAGAAAGGATACATTTTCCATGGCGGTCTGGTCGGGCAAGTGAAATTAGGACTGGTAAAACTTTTGGTGGCCTGGGACCAGCATTTTGTTGCCCAGAACAACAAAGGGCATTCATAAGGGACTTATGTATATTGCCAAGTCAGTAAACAAAGTAAGTTATAATTGCCCGTTAGGTAAGAAGACTTTAGAATGGTCATGAATCTTGTATTTGGTGGCGCAGGGCAGGGCCAGTGTGCAAGTGCTTAATTTGAGTACAGTTTACAACTACATCTTACTTGTGTCTACATTGTAGTTGCTGCGTGGTTAATATGTTTTGTACAGTATAGATGCACAAGATTGTGAAATAATGGCTTGTGTAGTAAAAGGAAAAAAGTTATATTACATTCCTTCTAAATGACAAACTCACCAAAGGAAACAAAGAAACCATGAGGTAAAAATTTAGGGCTTGGATATAAGTGGTATTTTTGTAGTGTCATTTTATGATTGCATGGCCCTGGCTTGCATGGAAGAAGAAAATGCTATACAAATCCACATGTGACTGCATTGCACCTTTTTTCTTAAATGAAAGATTAATCAAAGAACAATGCAAGGTATGTGTAGGGTCACTTAGCAAGTTTGTGCAGCTTAATATTGTATGATTATGCTGTATTTATTGACTCTCGCTCACATTACAAAGAACATGCGAAGCAGAAAGATTGTATGGCCATCGCTTGTATAGAGAAAAAGATCATACTAAATACATGTATGTGTACAACCTGAGAACTTAAACAACTTAGTAGAATTCATCGAAACCTATAGATGCCAAATAGAGCTTAATTATTGATTCCATATATGACTTCTTATTATTAATTTTGCTTCCATCTAAAAAGAGCATGGGAAGCTGAAAGATTGCGTTACCATGGCTTGCATAGAAGAGAAGATGATGTTATACACGTGCACACGTGACTGCATCCAAATGTTTAACACACTGCCTCCCATAGTCGGTAAGAGCCTTGTATTCAACCTGCCTATTCAACATCAATGGCTTTCTAATGGTGTACATCTAGAACCGATTGGTTAATTTTCATGGTGACTGCATCCAAATGTTTAACACACTGCCTCCCATAGTCGGTAAGAGCCTTGCATTCAACCTGCCTATTCAACATCAATGGCTTTCTAACGGTGTACATCTAGAACCGATTGGTTTATTTTTCATGGTGACTGCATCAAAATGTTTAACACACTGCCTCCCATAGTCGGTAAGAGCCTTGTATTCAACCTGCCTACTCAACATCAATGGCTTTCTAACGGTGTACATCTAGAACCGATTGGTTTATGTTCATGGTGACTGCATCAAAATGTTTAACACACTGCCTCCCATAGTCGGTAAGAGCCTTGTATTCAACCTGCCTACTCAACATCAATGGCTTTCTAACGGTGTACATCTAGAACCGATTGGTTTATTTTCATGGTGACTGCATCAAAATGTTTAACACACTGTCTTCTATCGTTGGTTAGAGCCTATTCAACATCAATGGCTTTCTAACGGTGTACATCTAGAACCGATTGGTTTATGTTCATGGTGACTGCATCAAAATGTTTAACACACTGTCTTCTATCGTTGGTTAGAGCCTATTCAACATCAATGGCTTTCTAACGGTGTACATCTAGAACCGATTGGTTTATTTTCATGGTGACTGCATCAAAATGTTTAACACACTGTCTTCTATCATTGGTTAGAGCCTATTCAACATCAATGGCTTTCTAACGGTGTACATCTAGAACCGATTGGTTTATGTTCATGGTGACTGCATCAAAATGTTTAACACACTGTCTTCTATCGTCGGTAAAGGCCTATTCAACCTGCCTATTCAACATCAATGGCTTTCTAACGGTGTACATCTAGAACCGATTGGTTTACGTTCATGGTGACTGCATCAAAATGTTTAACACACTGTCTTCTATCATTGGTTAGAGCCTATTCAACATCAATGGCTTTCTAACGGTGTACATCTAGAACCGATTGGTTTATTTTCATGGTGACTGCATCAAAATGTTTAACACACTGTCTTCTATCATTGGTTAGAGCCTATTCAACATCAATGGCTTTCTAACGGTGTACATCTAGAACCGATTGGTTTATTTTCATGGTGACTGTATCAAAATGTTTAACACACTGTCTTCTATCGTTATTCAACTTCGACCTTTTAACGATGTACATGTACATCTAGAACTGATTGGTTTATTTTCATGGTGACTGTATCAAAATGTTTAATACCATCTTCCATTGTTGGTAAGAGGGCCTAATAACCAAATAGCTACCGCCTTTTTGCGTTGAATTAGAACTGGGCCCCACAACATAAAGATTCATGATTAATCGTACGATCAATTAATAAATCATACAATCAATTGATTGATCGTATGATCAATCGTGAATCTTTATGTTACAGGACCCTGATTGGTTTATTATCGGCGCTGGAGTATGTTTGGCTGTATTTAATCAACATTAGCTATTAATTATAACTTCATGATGACGTAACCTAACATGTAGAACCGATAACTTATTGACAAATTAGTTTGTTTAAGCTGTATGATCATTAGTTTTATCTTGGTAAACACATGTCTCTGATTGGTTTATTCTCTCATGGGAAGTACTTTATCTATTTGGCTGTATTTAATCAACACATTAGCTGTAAATTAAAGTTTTTTTTCTCTATGTCACTATTACATGTACATGTACATGTGTGTAGAACTGATTATGAATTTAAATTAGCATGTTTAAGCTGTATGATCATTAAAGGGATCTAGTAACTAAGTAACTTTGTTGTCAAGTGCAATAAGTGATGCGAGGTTAATAACATGTATTGGTGTGATCTGATATGTCCAGAAGTAATGTGTGAAAATTTCACGTTAATTGGATGTTATTTGGCCGAGAAATGAGCGAAAATGCAAAGTGATATTCACTAACTCATTGCACTTACTTTGTACTTGTAAGGCTAAAATGATCGTGTATATAATTTAACATCCGAACACTTCAATCGTAAATATCTTTTGAACTAAATGGAAATTTGAAGAAAAAGAACTTGTCCTATGCTTTTATTGTTAAAGGGTACCACCACCCAAAACTAATATTTGTATAATAGAAAGGTAACATCTTTAGTATTCCATTCCATCAACAAGTTCACAAAAATATGTTTGCAGGAAAAAAAAAAAAAAATTGGAAACCTCATCACCATTCTAAAGCATGCGTTTATGCGGTCTGAATTGTGTAGACTACCGCGGGTGCAGCAAGCGAATCGCTCGGAATTATATTGCCTACAAACGTACGCGTGAGTAGAATTGGCGCACTCGCAAACCAGGAACCAGGAAATAGTAGTGGTTCCGTAAGTGGTGGAAATTAATTGCTTTGTTTATGAATTACTCAACCCTTTGCAAAATGTTAGGTATCTATTTGATATCACAAAACAGTACCAAAACATGTAGTAATGTGTTGTTATTTGCCCGGTGGTCCCCTTTAATATGAATACAACAAGATATGAGATAACCATTAGTTCCAAGTAAGTTTAGAGGATTTGGACAATGTTACTAAATCCCTTTAAATTAGGCTCACCTTTGTAAATGCTTAGGGCTGTGCAGTTTATTCTTTCATGGGATTATTGTCTGTGAAGTTTCTATTTGACTTTTTAATCAACAATAGATGTGAATTATATCTTAAACGTCTTTTCATGAATGTACCCATTAAACATTGATCGTTGATTGACATTAGCATGTTTAGACTGCATGATGATGATTAAATTACCCATCTTTTGGTGATTATGTAAACTGATTTAATGGACAGTTTATATCCTTTCATGGACTGTGTTCAAAGTATCTTTTTTGTTATTGATCCATTTTATTTCAAATTCAAACTGTATATAAATTTACAATGTACATAACAAATCAATTTGGATATATGTAAAATAAAATAACAAACTAAGCTACTAATTGCGGGAAAATTAATCTTCATAATTAGCTGGTAAAATACATTTAACTTACATTTTCATTAGGTAATGAACATTTAGAACAGAGGAGGTTAAATACATTTATCTCAAACATTCATGGGCATTTTAGGTACCTTAGTCTCAGTGTGTTTGTTATGAATCTCTTGAATAGTCACCATTAGCGCATTTAAGTTCATACTTGCCAACTGTCCCGTTTTTATCGGAATTGTCCCGTTTTTTTAATGTTTTAGAAGTGTAAAATCGGGACGTCCCGATTTTTAAGTTAAACATTTTTTTTTTTTTTTTTTTTTTTTTTTTTTTTTTTACTGTACTTTACTTTATTACATGTATAGAGACAACATTTAAACGTAAATCTGACCAAATCTTACCTAGTAATTTTGGAAGAATTATGAAAAATGGGTCGAGAATGCATTTAATACTCAAAAACGTCAAGGCCTGGACCCCTGTCGCGATGGACTTTGTGCTTGCAATGTGCACTTCCTGCACACTTGTGCAATTATGCTGCGACTTTGGACCCCCGGCCAATTTTGTCCCTCTTTCCAAAATTCAAATGTTGGCAAGTATGTTAAGTTGTATGATCACTAAATTTGTGTAATCTGGATGAATATGTGGAACTGTGCGGTAACTCTCTCATGCACTTTTCGGCTTTAAATGAATTTGATTTTTGTTGTGAATCTCTTTTTATTCAAGATCAGCTGTGAATCATGATCTAAACGTGTTTTCATGAAGTATTTGACAATCTTGTTTATGGTATACCGTATGCAGAAATTCAACTTAGAACTGTAATTACAGCAATTATCTCGTTTCTAACTGTAGTACTTTACTAAAATATATGGGATAATGCCTCCAAAAGTTTATTGACAATGAAAAGAACATGTTACTAATGCCAATTTTGTCTTAAATAATAGACAAATAATAATAATTAATAATGTCAATTTTGTAAAAAAACGCTGTGTTACATTTAAGTCTCAAAGCATTCAGAGCATTACCTTGGCTTTGTCTGAGCAGCCCGGGTTGAGAGCAGAAAATATTGCTTCATCTTGCTGAAGAACAATGTCTGTCCTGTGGTTGGGCATTGAACCCACGACCTTCCAATTGGAAGACCAAGGTCCAGACCCATATGTTTTATACCTTTATTGTCTTTTTCTTGTATTCTTCAGGTGACTATCACAGAGAGAGTGTCAAGGTACAGAAGGAGAAAGAGGAAGATGAGGATAAACCAGGGTTCTTGCCATCGAAAGCAATGCTACGGTTCACAAGCGGTCCTAAAGCTGAGAAACTATGTGAGGGTGGTGGGGAGAGAGGCTATGCACAGCTACAGGTACGACCATTTAATAATTTGAAAAGAAACTTTTGAAAGCTAGTTATAAGAGGTGAATTGTTGTGAAGTTTTAGTACTTAGGAAAACAAAGTTGTGAAGTTTTTATCAAAGAAAGAAAAAGAGGATGAGGATAAACCATGATTCTTGCCGTCTAAAGCCATGCTGCAGTTCACAAGCAGCCCTACTGCTGACAAAATGCGAGGGTGGTGGGGAGAGGGGCTATGCACAACTACAGGTATTTCTATATTTTGAAGTTTTCTTTAGCATTTGTATAGAAATGCAATGTTTTAACAGGTTGTGTTTGAGTTCAGAAAAGAGAGCTAAATATTAGAGGAGAACTCTAGTGAAGCTATATTAGATTATAATGTATATTCATATTCGCTATGATTTCAATCTTTGCAAATCTTTGTCAGAGGCTTGCATTTTATTTTTAACATTACATTGTTAATCTTATTTGCATACTACAGGGGTCATTACTGAATGTTAAAAATTCTTCAAATAATTCAACAATTTGCATTATCTTATATAATCTTGGCCTTGTTTCCTTTTTGAATGGTTTCATCATTTAAAACAAAAATTTGAATGGTTCATATGTTAAGTTTTAAATTTTGTTTTACGCCTTACAGTTGAACGATGTTGATCTGAACTTCCTCAAGTCCTCTCTCAACAACTTGAGTGGAATAGTCCAGGATGAAACACAGTCCGACCCAATGCCACTCGACATAACCATCTTTAACACAGCTATAACGATACAGGTAATTATTTTCTTTTTACAGATGTATGTGTAATGCTGTTTGTTTATCTCTGACTTGGTAATTCTTGTATACTTGCATCTGTTTTGTGGTTGTACCCCCTAAATAACTTGAGTGGAATAGTCCAAGATGAAAGGCAGTCCGACCCAATGCCACTCGACAAAACCATCTTTAACACAGCTATAACCATACAGGTATAAAGTCATTCAGGGTCCAATTTGATAAAACAAACCACTGTATTAAAGTGTTTCAACTTATAAAAGAAGGTAGGTAATTATAATGATAATAAATATTTGATTTATATAGCGCCTACTTTCATTGATAATCATTTCTAAGTGCTCCACAGTTATTTATTAGATGATCATCAGACACACACAAAGTCAATCAGCATGTGACATACACTTTCTACCTTTCTACCTGAGCTTTTGATCTTGGCAGACTCTTTACCGAAAGCTTTAAATTAATTACCGAGAACGAATTTCCAGAGATGCAAAAAGAGATTCAATTGAACTTTTCTATCTTTGCAGGATGACTCCCCTTTTGTATACCCGGACACGGTGGCTGGTCCCCCACTGCAGCTGAGAATACCTTCAGTTAGGGTGCAGCGAACTGCAGACGGTGCTTTCCATGTCAAAGGCAAGTGCGACAAATATTTATGACACACTCTAGCAAAATTCGGCTTTGTTGACAGAAATAAAAATAGATTTTTTTTTCTTCACAAGAATTAAATTGATAACCAAATTCATACAAAACAGAATATATTTGATAAACTAATTTCAGTTTATTTGTGGCAAGAAGTGTATTTGTTGTTTTTGATATGGTTGATATGTTGATAAAAATGTAGAAAATAAATAAATCAATTAATCAAATAAAAACATAAAATAAAAACAAATCAAATCAAATCAACATGGTTTCACACAGCCCTTTTTGTATGATTATCATGAACGATAATAACTCTACATCCATAATATACGTTCATCTGCCCAGAGACACTATAACCTAAATTCTCTGTTCTCTCTATCTCTCTCTCTCTCTCCTCCCCCAGGAATCCATCCTCAGGGAATCAGCTTAAAACCAACAGACATTTTCGACCCATCATCGTTACCATCAACGGCACCAAGGATGCCATCAACTTCAATAATGCTAATGCCAGAAAAAGTACCATCATCTCAATCATCATCATCAAGAACAATAATGTCTGGGGAAGTATCGGAAGTAGAATATTCTCAACATGCCAATATCAGTGATCATTCACATCCCACCGCTGCCACCAGTTTAACAGGCGGTAATCTCTATCCCACTCCCGACACCCAATTGAGTGGCGGCGGTCTTCATCCCACTGTTGCCACACATGTAACAGGGAATGCTGTGGAAACGACAGGCATTGTGGAGGAGAACGAGAGTCTTCGGCGGCAGATGGGCCTGATGACGAGCGCCCTCGCCGTGCTGGAGCGGGAGAGGACGTCTCTGCTCCTGACCTTGGAGCACCTACAGGAGGAGCTGCTGACGGCCGACAGGGAGCGGGACAAGCTGAAGGAACACGTGGTGGAACTGTCCAGAAGAGTTAACCTCGGCAGATGAGTAGAGTAACAGTAAATTGACTTGTCCTAAGTTTGTGTTGTTTTTGTACCCCTAAATTAGCATTGTATGGAGCTAGAAGGTGTTCGGATACAGCCCTTGAGAGATGGCCATCAGGGAACGGCGCAAGCTGAATGAACAAGTGGTGGAACTTTCCAGAAGAGTCAATCTTGGCAGATGAATAGGGTTGAAAGATGAATGATGAATGACTTGTCCAAAGTTTTTGTAGTACATTGACATGTATGTATATGTCTACCCCACAATAATCATTTTATGGGGCTGGAAGATGTTAACCCCTTGACTATGGGAACTGGGTGGGTTGTGTACAAAGTCTGTGGAGATTTAAGAATCTCTCAGGGAACGGGTAAAGATACAGCCATCAAGAGTACTCTAGGAAGATTGGTCAACTGCTGATTGCCAAAAGGGACAGGGACAAGCTAAAAGAACAATGTGGTGAAACTGTCCAGCAAAGTTAATATAGAGGGATAATGGTGGCTACTTTAATATACTTCCAAGTTGCATCTGATGAGTAAAGAAGTAAATAAGTTTTTGTTGTACATGTACATGTATGTGTGTCTGCCTCACAATTAGTATAAGGGAGGAGGGATTTACTCTGCTATCGCATACTTTAGACAGGGCTCCACACTCACCTTTTTAGTCAGTGGCCCGGTCGGGCTTTAGAGTACTACCCCATTCTTGACTGCCATTGTTAAGTGGAATGCTCTAGAACTCCCCAATCAATACTGAACAAAAGACTGGGGTGTTGTCTGGAGTTCTGAAAGTCTATTGAGATGGGCCTTGCCAGCTACAGTGGAACAGCAAGCTTTTAATCCCCTCCCCCTATTCTCTGCAGTCCTGCAGACAATAGTGAGTCTTCCACTCCTTCTGGACAAGAACTCTAAAGAACGGGCCCTTTGTTCAAATTGAATAGCTCAGGGTTCTAGAGGCATTCTAGACACTAAAGAACACTCAAATTGATTCACCCAAGTAGTCATGTCACAAACCCGAAGAGTAATATGGGAAGATGGATTGACTACTGCAGATGAATCAACTGCAGGTCTACGTGTGTTTGCACTTGTATGTTTGTGTGTGTGCACTTGTATGTTTGTGTGTGTGTGTATGAGTCTGTCTGTTTTTATTTGTGTTTGTGTCTGTGTCTTGTGTGTCTGTGTGTGTGTTTATTTGTGTTAGTGTCTGTCTGTGTTTATGTCTGTGATTGTGTGTTTTTGGTATGTGTGTATGAGTCTGTCTGTTTTATTTGTGTTTGTGTCTGTGTCTGTGTCTGTGTGCCTGTGTGTGTGTGTGTGTGTGTGTGTGTGTGTGTGTGTGTGTGTGTGTGTGTGTGTGTTTATTTGTGTAAGTGTCGGTTTTATTTCTGTTTGTGTCTGTTTTTATTTCTGTTTGTGTCTGTGATTGTGTGTTTTTTGGTATTTGGTAGAATCCATCGAATCATGGAAAGCAATAACTAGCAACATCCAAATAGAAATTGACAAATGTTATTAGTCCTTCATATTTTCTTAGAAAGATTCTGTTGCCACTAGATAGTGTCACAATTAGGGGAAGTGATATTTCCCCCTGGTTTTTAGACACATTATGTTATCAATGTGAACATTTTTCTGATATTACAGTACAATGTACATCTACAAGTATGTGCATATACTGACAATATCATATGATGTTGTGTATAGGTCGATCATCTCAAAGGTTTGATGTACTGAATGTTCAATATTTCAAAAGTCACTTTGTATATTCTGAAGATTATTTATATTGCAGAAAATGTCAATACTCATAGCAAAGGAGAATAATGTGCTAATCCAAAATGAAATTGTTTACTTGTTCATAACTGTATAAGTGTGTGCGCGCTATGAATCTTACAAACAATACACTTTCAGGATCACAGGGCACAACCAAGTCTTGTTCATTAGAGATGCTGAATCTCTCTCTATATATATATCTCCAATGTCTGGGGCCATTAAATCCATATTGCGCTCTAAATCCCGATCATGGGGAAACTGTTTGCTGAGTCAATCATGCATACATGTAATATGTTTGTACGCACTGTGAGCGACGTTTATTTATGCGAGGATTGGCACTTGGCCACTAGTTGACCATACACCACTGCAGGTAACTTGATGGTAACGATTCATTCTCTTATAAGTTGTGTTCCTGTACTTAATGACACCTTGTGCAGTAGAATAGAGTACCATAAAGGTGTTGACACTCGCTCACTTCTTTGATTGAATGACAACACAGCTAAAAGTTGACATTTTCATGGACTGAATTATGCAATAATCGAACGCCCCAATACTTGTTTACATAATATTTTGAAGGCACTGGTCATTGAGATGAAATTATACGATTTTAAGCGCCAAGAAAATTGGCCTTTTCTATGCCTGTGTCCGCTCGGTTAGGCTCGCCATTGACTTTGTACATGTGTGATCTCTCTCGCGTTTTCTGTCGGTTACGTGCAAAGTCAATTACTGAGCGGATACTAGGATACATAGGAACTACGCAAGCCTCCCTTAAGCGACCCTTTGTTCCGATGCTTAGGCAGAATAAAAGGGATTGGTTGGACAATAAAAATAAAACAATTATAATATATATGTTTGGTGGCAAATGACAACCATCAATGGGCTAGTAACATTTCACAGGTGTGGAAGGGTTTAACTGCTTGCTGGTAATGTCTTTTTAGCCTGGACTAAAGTTGGTCCATGCACTGATGAGAATCTGGGCCAATATGTTGTGTTTTGTTTACGTAGGTTTCATCATCATCATCTTCTTGTGGTGCTGTACAGTGCTGCTTTCGTCTTTACATGTAAAAAGTGTACATACATTTATAAGTTTTAATATTTGTATGATCTAATAGGCTTAATGAAATTTATATAATTTGGAATATTACAACGGACATGTGTGTGCTTTTTATTTGTATTTAATTAAAAAGAAATTTATTTAATCAGATTTTAGGATATGAGATTATGACTAATCAAAAAGTACATGTATATATGATTGCTACAAATTACTTACTCCAAGAATGTTTGCATTTTCTTAAAGATATTTTATCAACGATTATAATTCAATGATTATGTTCTAGGGCGCAGTATTGATTTGGTATATCGTGTGAGTTAGAAGTGTGTTGAGCCAATTTCCAACTAAATTGAGTTTGACACACCATAATCATTTGGAGCCTCATCTATGTGATGTTTTTTTGTTTGGAAAATGTTCAGCCCTAGTTTGAATACGATGTTATGAAGGAATGTGCATTGGGAAGATTACATCATATTCATTGTACATGTGCATACGTGTGTCTACAGGTCAGCCATATCGTCTGTTGCCAATTTGAAGCAGAAGTTATTGTGGCAATAATCGTGTCCTAAGCCCGTTTTTGGAAAAGTTCTTGTCACCCGTCACAGTATTTTGCACAAGCCCTTGATCATTATATAGCTGCTTTATAAAGTGATCCATTTACTTTGTCAAATTCAACCAAAATCACTTGGAGCTTTCACACTTTTCGATTGTAGTAACAAATATCAGATTTTGTATACCTACTTTGCATGAAGTATCGGGGATAAAATCTGACATAAATGTTCACTTTTTCATTAGGTTAACAACGTTCCTTTTAGTTTGAAATTTTCACTCATTATTCAGAAGAATCTTATGGAGATATTGGTATATGATTGAAGTCTCAAATATCACTTTTGGAAAAATATTACGAAGCTTAAAGTGAGGCCTGTAAAGTGTCAGATATTGTCCCAAAATGACATTTGAGACTTCAATCCTGTACCAAAATCATTGTAAGATATGTCCGAATGATGTGTGAAAGTTTCATTGAAAAAGAACACTGCTTTCCTGGTTAAAAAAGCGAAAAATATGCGTCAGATTTTACAACGGACGTTTATGAGGTTTATGACCGTTTGTTAACGCTTTTGAGCTGAATGATAGATATCGTCATTCTAAAGGGGCATTTGAAAAAATCTAACCCTATTTTATTCTTCTCTTACCATAACAACACGGTAGAAGAGAAACGAGTAAGCTCCAAGTAATTTCGTGGAGTTAGACACTTTACATGGATCACTTTAAGCGGGTTTAACTGCATGCATTTTTGCTCTTTATAATATTGCCATTTGTTATCAAGTATAATTTTTTAGTGAAATTGCCAATAATTATTTGAATAGTTGCCTTTATACCCATATATGTGTATGTGTTAAATTTATATTGCTTTTATTATGTTTACCCTGCATATTCCTTTATGTTTTGTATGCTTGCTGCATATATTGAGCAATAATTTTGTATTTGAACATGGGAACCTCTTTCAACGAACAAGTTATCGTTTGTGTGATTAATATTTTATGCCACAGAATCTCATATAAAAAGATTTATTTTGTTTTGTAAATTGTATAAGAAAAATTATTATTTTTTGTAATTTCCTGAATTGTGTGATGCTACTTTTTGCAAGAAGGCAAGTTGTCCATTAAATGTGCAAAATTATTGAAATTGTGGAACATCGTTACAATTTTCTTTACAATTCAACATTTTTGTTACATTTTTTTTTCTGCAGCTCATACCGCAAAAGTATATTTATGTTATGATGTTTAAAATGTCAAATTTAGTATTTTTTTGAGAATATATAGACCTACAGTATGTGGTATACAGTAAATGGATTGTTGAGCATATATTGTTTAAAACACCCTATATTTTGATTGGAATGTTACAATACTTCAGGAGTGAAACCTACATGTAATCAAGTACTAATAGTAATTATTGCACAGCTGTCCATTGACAACATGTATTTGAGTGTGAATTAATGCTACATGTACATATACATCGTATCTGAATTTGGATAATAATGTTTGTTCAACTGTTACAACAGATGCTTATTATATAATGCTTGCGAGATCAGTGCAATAATAGTTTGATCAATCAACTCGATGTATAGCAACAATAATGATCCGTTCTATTTTGTGCGACAGACCCATATTATATTCTAATTTTGTTATTCTACTCTTGATAGATAATTAGATAATTCTTGGAGAATTCTACATGTGTTTATTATAATTTCCCTTGTGTTGTATAATTTATACACTTTCCATACATCATCTCGCATCTTGTTACAACGCTTGTTTACAAAAAAACCTTATATATACAAATTTGATCCTTTGAAGGTCAATTAAATAATTTGCTGCTGCTTCAACATAAAACTAGGAAATTATAAAGTGTATATGGTGGGGAGCATAAAATTAAAACCCTATTTGTATGGTAAATGTATATGTAGCTTTCTGGTTATAGTTTTTAACTGAAGATGGGAGAAGGGTGCATATTTATTTATTACATGAAGTGAAACTTGAATTTGCTGACTGGCTTGATGGTCGAGCACCGGTCTAGCAATCCAGAGGTCTCGGGTTTGATTCCCGGCGAAGCCTATTTGTCTTTGCTCATTTTCAATCATTTAAAATATTTCTATTTAGTTTCCTGCATGTTTGAATTCAATGGACTAAACATATAGAAACATTAATTAATTTACCACAAAGTTGTATTGAATGCAAATATCTAAAGCCGATGAAAATGAAATTAAATTCTGATAGAAGAGTGAATATGTAATTATTTATGCAATCAATGCAAAGGATAACAGAAAAACAAAATTAAATATATTTTATTTGTTGATATAGTGTAGGGATGAACATGCAAATAATGTAATGCACAACTAAATAAATGCATATAATTTGGAACAAATTATATTTTAGATTTTTGAATACCACCGAATGCCAGATCATAATTCCATTTTTTATTTATAGAATTTTATTTCAATTGAACGTGATACTAAAATGCTTATTAGTTGATAACCTACTGTACGTACATGACCATGTAGATTGATCTAGATGCGAGAACAAAATTTAATCTAGAATACCCTGATCCACTTTTATGTTTTACAAGGATAAATATTGGACAGTTAGTAGTGTGATATGATGTAGAAAACTTCCAAAATGTATATTACAATGTTCTGATTAAACAGAATCATACATTAGATGTGTTACTGTATATGTAATATATTCTTCAGTTTGAGTTTCAGGATTGCTGTATTACAGCAGTACCAAATGTGTAATGTACATATACAGTAAACGTACAATCGTACATAGACTATACCTCTACTTAATGTTCATACATGTATCTGGTATTAAAAATAGTAAAAGTTTATATTTATGAATGTAAACATGAAAGAATGTACATTTAGCATGCATCAAATGGTTATGACTTCAACATTTCACTACACTAAAAGATAAGGTTACCGAAAAGTAATTTGTTAAAAAGTATATTACATTATACAAAATATTGGAACAACCAAAATAGCAATAAGATGGAATTAATTTCTCCAACTGAAAGAATCAATCATGTTTTTGGATGATATTTATTATGACTAGCAGGGTAAGAGTATTAAAGATCTTTCAGAGTATTTTACAAATTTCTGGCATACATGTATATTACAGTGCAGTAGAGAGTGTGATATTGTTTCATTCTCTAATGTATTCATATAAGTATACATTAATGTATCATTTGATGGATATTTGTTCATGTAAGTATAACCTTGGATTAGTAAAAGGATCTAGTAACAGATATCATATGGTGCCACATGCAACAAAAAAAGGACAAAGTGTTGATAGAATGTGTATAACTTCAGACATTGAGGAGGGGGGGCATGCCCCCATAACAATATTATGACAAAAACATACATTACAATCTATAAGGGGGAAATCCATGAAAAAAAATATGTTCATGTAAAGTGTTCCCCCCAATCAGTCTGACCACACTCCTCTGAGTTATTGGTGAAAGTTTCATGATACATGAATATCATATGGTCGAGAAACGAGCAAAAATGGCAAGTGCTATTTGCTTACTCATAGCGCATATACATGTACATGTAGATTTGTACACCGATCGAAATAATCCTCGCCACTTTTACAAATTGAAAGATTCAATTGTAAGTTTATCATTAACGAAGTGGAAATTTTAAGCAACAAATGTTTTCATACTTTTTATTTTAACGGAGAAAACAAGCAGACATGAAAGAACCGCTAGTGTGTTTGTTCGATTCAGACAGAGTTACTAGATCCCTTTAAGTTACTTGACTGTAGACCCTGGTCTAATGTTTGATATCCGAGTCATTTGATATTTGCACAATACAGTATGTCACGTAAAGTAGATTACATTTCAACATATTTTGGGTATTTTGGGTAACTGCAACATTGCTAACAGTGAATGCTTATGGATATTATTAAATTCATATATCTTAGAGAAATTGACACTGAAATAATTTGGAAAACATTGTACACGTAAATCTACCTTTTTGGAAATTACGTATCAGTTTAATATAAACCGTTGGATAATCATATGTGCATGGGTACCATGGTCGGGTGTTAATAAGCCTGTAGCGCCATCATCAGTGGCAGCTCGGCTAGTATGCTCCCCGGGGAGTTGAGAAAGTACGCAATATCATTGTGTTGGTTTGAAATGTACATGTACCTGATGACCATGGGTAATAATAATTTAAATAATTATTTAAGCGCAGTATAGTATATATTTATAGTAGCTGCACTAGCTGCGCTACTATATTATTATTATTATTATTATTATTATTATGTCTGTAGATTTTTAACTTCAATTGGGTAATCCTTCTTTAGTGTGAGAAGGGTGTTTTTTTAGTTAAAATAATTATAGTAAATAATCATGAGTCAATTTTTTGCTGAATTGAGTTAAATACATGCCATCTTTTATATCAGAGCATCATCTTATTGTATGTGATGAAAAATGTTCAGATTATAATAATATTTTGAATAATGGTACAAAATTAAAGAAAGCTGCATTTGGTTTCTACAGTGTTCTGAAGTTTAAAAATAGTTCCCTTCTCTTTCTCAAGCGATGGTATCTCAATAGGCACATACACTTAAAATAGTAATTACACTTTTTAGAAATGCATCGTTTCGTCGACGCTAAAACTTGATTCAAACTACAGATGTAGTTGAGAAATTATGGTAAAAGGATTTCCTTCATAGCAGCTGTCGCTATATTAGTACACTTAGAATGCTTGAAGAACATATCTTGTAGTACATGTACATGAATCTTTGATGTACATGTATTTATCATACAAATTGTAAAAGGTGATTGGACATTTATTTTTGGGGGCGACTTTGAAGCAATACCGTATTTTCAACAAAAAAACAAAAAAAAAGGGGGTGCGGTTAATACACGACCGTATTAACCGCACTTTTTTTTTTTTTAGGGGTGGGGTGCGGTACAAATACGGTATTTGTTTCTTTATATTACTTATGGCTCTATTTCTTAGATGATGAAATGTATCCTTTTGTTCATAGCTTAATTTCTTTATATTGCAATGTACATTAATTTGCCATGCCATTATTTATTTCAAAAGCGTAACAATTATATAAATTATACTTATTCGTATAGTCAGTATTGCAATACATCATGAAGACGTACAAATTATGATGAAAATTCTATGAAATTTAAAGAATATTATTGAATGACAGTAACTTTCTATTGTGGTGACACGACCTTGCTTCAGTGACAATTGCTCAGAGAATATGACCTAAAGGTAAGCGTTTTTAATAGAGAAAGTTGGTTTCTTTAGGTTTATGGTTTGGGTTTGGTTGGGGGTTGGTATCGGGGTTTGGTTGAGAAGGTTTTTGTTTATGTTTATGGTTGGGGTTATAGACTGGAATTTACAAAATAGATTTATGTAAACCATGGTTTAAACTATGGAACGCCACTTGTAAACTGATGAGGAAAGAATGTAAATGTGCACTTTTACTTGTTAACAGTGTTGAAGCTACACATTTGCTATAGACACAATAAATAATTTTTTTTTCTTTTCAGAAGGTGAATTGTATTTGGTGCCACTGGTTATCAATCGATTGTATTAGAAAATAGCAAATGCGATTTTCACCTATAAATCTTGTCTACATTATTTTATCAGCACTTCATAGATGCTGACAATAGTTCAAAATCATAGTGACGTCGTACTCAGGATTTTTTCAAGGGGGGGTGTTTTAGCTTCATTAAGTGGCGTAGTTGGGGGAGTGTTTGAACATTAAAAGTATTTTTTTTGCTAAAGGGGGGGGGGGGGGGGGGGTGTTTATATAACCCCCCTCTGTACACCTATGTTCAATACCTGGTTTACATATTATAACCTCCTTTGAGGCATCTAGCCATGGTGTAATGGGTTTAGGATAAGGGTTTTGGTATTGGGCTTTTATTACAGGGCTTTACGTCTTGTTGGTGTGTGGAAAATTAATAGTGGAACAATTGTCATGGAAGGAGAGATCGTGGAACCCACCCCATAGAGACATTACCATACTGTTACATGGAGCAGGCTGTGTATAGACAATACATGGGTGGCAAGGTTCAGAGCCTTGCCATCCATCCATTGTCTATGTAGTCCATGCTCCAAGAAAATTGTGTATTAAATTGTTGAACCTTTGTGAAATGCCAGTACTGTACCGTTTTGATTTAATATTGCTGGATTTATCCGATTGATTATATTGAATGTTATCTAGAGGAGAGATGAAGATTATTAATTAAACAGATTTATGTACCAAACCAAAATAGAAACGTATTTGCTCCTTATTAATTTGTTGTATCATTGGGGGTGTATCACAAAGACTTTAAGTTGAACTTGGATCCTAAGTTAACTTAAAATCTTTGAAAAGATATGTAATAATCATGAAACTTCACACAGACACAAAAATGAGCAAATGCAATTTAGTTTTTATATATATATGCAAGGAATATATAATTGATAATACTTCTTTTTGTATATATTTTTTTAGTAACAATATGAATACACAATGAATACACATAAATACCAGTACTACATGTAAGTATCAAAACATGCAAAAACGGAACACACAATACAAAGCCATAAATGTACCAACAAGTTTTTTAAGAAACGGGGGCTTGTTTCATGAAAGGGTCTTAGCAATGTACGTTGTCTGGCGCGGAGCAAGGGTACAGTTATCTCCACTTTCAGACCCTAAAGCTTTTGAATTTCCAACGGATATCGATGCTCTGTGCCGAACGCGTAGATGATTGCACCCTAGCTCCGCGCCAGACAACGGTCATAGCTAAGACCGTTTCATAAAACAAGCTCCTAGAGTGCATCATCAGGGCCCATATTCATAGACCATCCAAAATTGTTTACATTTACATAAAGGTCTGAATACAATTTTACATTATGTTTCCATTTAAATTACTGCAAACAAGGAATTGAGTGCATTACAAACAAATGCAACTACTGTATGATACAGTGTACCTTAAATATAACCAAATTTATACATTCAAGTACTGAATTAATTAACTATGAAGTGAATATGGTTAGGAACTGCATTACAATATTATAACTTAAATTACCAGAACTTCTGAAAATGAGCTGTTCGTTTAACCACTATGTACACATTCAACATATCTAGCATTTATTGTTAAGTCGTCATATAATAAGAAATAATACAATAGGTAACAATCTTAATGTTAAATAGCCTGTTTAAAACTGAATCAACTAATGTTTTGAAGATTACAACTCAACTTAAGTTGTAGAAAATGGTCGCAACTTGTAGAATCTGTGTACAAATGCACCAGGTATAATAAATATAGACATTTCAAAATAAAAAATAGTGTGAAATTTAACTGGTTTCCTTTGAAAATGTTACCATTCTAAATTGGAACATTCTGCACTTGCAATTCAACTGCATAGTGTAAGAAAAGATGGAAGAAAAAAAAAGAAGAAGCTATCAAAAGTTCAGGCATCATGTAGTAGACCAAATGAGACATAGACAAATGGTTGTAGAACAAGCGGACAAACCAATTGAGACTGGATAAAGCAAAACCCTGCACTTGTCTGTAAAAATGAACATTTAGATTTTCAAGCCATGAGAAAGGCCTCATCACAAGCTTTCATTGGATGACTTATTCTTAAAGGGGACCACCAGGCAAAGAACAACACATTATCATATGTTTTGGTACCGTTTTGTGATATCAAATAGATACCCAGCATTTTGCAAAGGGTTGTGTAATTCATAAACAAAGCAATTAATTTCCACCACTTACGGAACCACTGCTATTTCCTGGTTCCATACGGGCCAACCATTTACGAATGCGCCAATGCTATTCACGCGTACGTTTGTAGACAATAGATTCCCGGGCGATTCGTTCGCTCTGCACGTGCATCGCAATTCACCGCACACATCGCAGTCTTCGCAATCAGAACGCATGATTTAGAATGGTGATGCGTTTCCAATTATATATTTTTTTCTTCTGCAAACATATTTTTGTGAACTTTATGATGGAATGGAATACTAAAGGTGTTACCTTTCTTTAATAAGAATATTATTTTTGGGTGGTGGTACCCTTTAAATCAGACAATATTTGGCAAAGATATGATTGTTACAATTTTACAAACATAAGTCTTTTACATCCATTATGTGAACTTAAAATGCCCATTTCCTCAAAACATAAATTACAGACAAGTGCAGGGTTTTGCTAGCCTATATATATATCCAGTCACATATTTACACAAACAGAGTACGAAGAAACAACGTTGTAAGAATAGCAAATGCAAACTGCACAATCAAAATTATAGTAAGCCTGATAAATCCAAATCGCCAAGAGTACAAGTACATGTATAATTGCAACCTGTTAAGTTGATTTATAAACTAAATGTATTTCACAACAATCATATTTTCCCCAGCATATTATTAATTTATACACGCAAGTACATTACAGCGATTACTCAGTCAAATTATAAATGAAGAAATACATACATGTATATGAAACGCGCATAATAATGTGGTAATTTTTCTATGAAGCACTCTTTTTCAATTCCATTTCCAGAACCCAATATTTATTTTGCAAAATTTGCAGGACTTTGAGCTTCTTTTAGGAGGGTAGCATACTAATTCCTGGCTACTACTACTAACAATATTAACAGTTTGCAAATTAATTCAAACATACAAGTTATCATATTTATGATATCATATAAATGAGCAACATTTAGTGGGTTTAATCGTACCAATATAACAGCTTGCTATGAATTCATTACAAAAAAAAAATTTGTGAAAAATCTGAGATATTTTTGTAGTAAACTTGTTCATCAAGTCAACAGTATTTATCCTTTCCACTAACAAATGTAAGAAGCACTCTATTTATTCATCGAAATTGACATCATTGTTCAAGGTTTCAGTATGGAAGACTTACTATTTAATTTTTAACATGTTTTTGGTAAGGTGGGGGAAAGGCATTCAAACAATTATTGAATATGGAGAATACAAATACACAGGGGCTCATGGGGATTTAGCCCCCGACATGTCAAAAAGAGACCCTGAACAAAATATGATTATTTGCATAGAGTTTAATTGCAAATCATTATTTTACATACATTCAATTTTAATGTACATGTAGGTAAGCTTGAAAAGTTGCCCCCCCCCCAAAAAAAATAAATTCCTTTATTTCCCTGATGGTATATAATGTATAACACATCTCTGCGTAGCATTCAAATATATATAACAATGACTGATAACTGACTGAACTAGGTAAATCACCTCATGTGTAGAATGTACATTTACATATTTGTCTGTATGTTTAACTCAACATTATGTTAGAAAGAAGGTAATATAATATAAATGAGGCAAAATCAAAGAAAATTTGGCATTTTATGAAAAAATATATAAGGCATAAAATAAAACAAAAGAAACCATAAATCAGTATAATTATAAAGGCATATAACCTATGAGTAAGGCAGAAAATAAACTTTAACTATGAATTATATATACACGATATGAGTCTACTAGATGTAATGTTTATGTCATTAACTTAACAGTATTCAGATATTAACGAACAATACAGTGTAATTGGCTTTAAAAAAAAATGTAAAATACCATCACATTATATTATTACATTAACTTCATTAAATGTTACGAAATTACATAACTAGAAATAATATAAAATAAGAATGGACACATTCTCAAGTTGATATGTGTACATGTATGTGTACAATCCTTTGATTAGTCAGAAGTAATGCCTATAAAATAAATGGGGGTGTATTAACTGCCCTAATCTGACAAAAGGAAGCAACTGACAATTGGTAGTTTTCTTGTAAATGAGGACTTTTATGATGATATTTGTGCAGTTACTTCCTTTTGACCTATTAATGTCTCATAAATGGATTGTCAGGTGACTTTAATTTGTTCACCATTGTGTAGAGCATATCTCAATTACCCCAAAACAAGTAAAAAGACTATCCATAACATTGTCAGTTGCTTCCTTTTGTCAGATAAGGATTAGTGGCTTTCTTACCATTCAATACCATAATGGGGACATTAGAATAAAATACATTACAGTGTAACCATGTTATAAAGAGCTCTGATTGATAAAACAAAATCAGTGTATAACAACATCATTTTGCTGATCCAAGCTATTTATATTCTTTAGTTTTTTACTCTGATACTGATATAAGTAGGTAATTTTCATGGTCCAAACTACTAACAAGTTATAACAAAGTTCCACTCTACGTTATAATTTGGGTACCTGGTGCAAACTACACTTTCTTGAGTAAAATGCTAAAGCATGCAAATGAAATGAGCACTGAGAAAAATGAATACATATTATCCACTCTGATTATACATTGAAGCACAAAAGTAATGACTAAACAAAGCACACAGTTCTCCAGAAATGCTAACATATATATGGAAACTGGAAAGTAAAATATATTAATGTCAAATTGGTCTACAAGCATATATATGATTTACTAAACTGTCAGCAAAATATCTACACATAGGGCAGCAAATCACAGGAAACAAAGTGGGGCCTCAGGGCGATTAAGCCCCTAAACGTCTAAAAGAGCCTGAAACAATCTCAAAAACTCCTGTTGATTTGCATAGAGTTCAATGCAAACTGAATTTCTAAATGATGTTCAACATTACTAAAGAGCGTCATAGAGATACTCCATTGTCCTTTGATAATGTGCTGTTTAGTTACACAAAGTATTTTACATCTTTACATGAATTTACAGACATTGTTGTTAGTCAAAGTTACAAACATATTTGTATTCATATTGGGTACATATAAAACATGGCAAGATTTCCATTACCAAAATGAGTTTACTATTATATCTTGAAAAATAAGTATTTTGTTTTGAATGAAAACAAAAATCTATATACATAGGATAATAATAGGTTTGATTTATATAGCGCCTACTACAGTATGATACAATATCATCTCTAAGCGCTTTACACTATCATTACCCCGATAAGCATAATAATTAAAAGTGATCAAATATTAACAAAAAGCCATATCAAGTTATAATAAAATCTTGCTAAAAATTAACAATGTGCAGAACATATGAATGAATAAGATACAGAATACGGGCTAAATAGTAACTCATGTATAAGTATCATATTCCAGTGTAGTTTGTCTGAAATTAATTGAAGAAAAAAAGCACCATAACTGGGGTGATACTAGGCCCAAATTCTGTGTATATTTGAATTTCTTTCTTCAAAATAAATTAAACTCTAAGCTTAAATAGAGCATTGCTGCCTACGTACAAATGTTACTTTTATTCACAATGAAATATAAATTTGATCACAAGAATATCAGTGGGGTATTTAGTAGCGACCTAGATGGAAGACTCGACTGTCAAGACTCTTCCATTTTTACCTGAGGGGTGCCTACCAGCCTGGATAGAGCTATAGTAAAACAGAACAAGGTTTAAAGAGGAAGCATAATGTAACGCGACCCATTGTACATTTATCTCCGCATAGAGTTGTAATACAATGTACAGTGAAACCTTGTTATAACGAGCATGTTGGGTCCTTTGAATTTACCTCCTTATATAAGATATATTGTTGTATCAGGGCTTAAAAACAACACAATATCTACATGTATATGTAGAACCTGTGAAATGACCTCGCTATATCAGGTACCTTGTTATAACAGAGCTCGTTATAAAGAGGTTCCACTGTATTAGCATGAATATTTTCTTTATATTCTTGGCTCTTACAAATCAGCTCTAGAGTTGGCAACATCGGAACTATTTTTGTAAGTGTAAGTGATGAAAAGTGCGGAATGGAAGAATGATTTCAAGGCAACTTTAAGGAATCTTCCATTTCACCTGAGGGGGTATTCCACCACACATATACTCCATCTAGATTTACTGCGTCTTAGCACTAGGTTGATCAGCTCTCATGTTGAATAACATTTGGACTATTTACGGCTACTTTTATTATACACTTGTAAAGTGCGGATTGGAAGCGTGTATTCAAGGTTAATTTGAAGGAGTCTTCCAATTTTTACCTGAGGGGTGGTCCACTAGACGTAGACTCCGTCTGGATTCTCCGAGTCGGGTGCCTGGTTGATCAGCTCTCGTGGGCTCTTGAGTAACTTGCGTAGGTTTGCTTGAGCTGTAAGAAATGGACAATGCACAAATAAAACACATTTTTAGATGGAGTGGCTGTGTTATTTTCCCCCTCACATATATGGTAAAAACTGTCTCTTACATATGATTAACAAAACAATCATGTAATGTGTAGGTAATTAATGGCAAAAACTGGTGCAGTAACAGCCAGGGCACAAAATGAGCCCTGGCCAACTGGCCCAGCACCACCAAATATAAGATTAAAGCCATCCATTAACTTGCCAAAATTCAACCAAAATCACTTGGAGCTTTCACACTTCTCAAACGTCCATATCGTATCCAAATTCTGATACTTCACTGGAAAGATCAGAATAAAATCAAACATTGATTTTCTCTGTTTTCGCTAGGTAAACATTATTCCTTTTTTCTATGAAAATCTTACATATCATTCTTACGAGTCTTACAATGATATTGGTATATGATTGAAGTTTCAAATATCACTTTTGGGAAAAAATGTAAATATAATGGATTAACCATATAAGATTGAGACTTTGGGTTGATCATTCTTAATCACGGCTATCTCCACTTCTTGCTTGACAAATGTGTTTCATTGTTAGAGGCCACTCCATTATTGTTTTAGTCTAACCAAAGTTGATAATTCTCTTGGTCAACCTACATAAGGAAAGTGACAGTTTGTGACTGGATATAGCAAAACCACTTGTCAGTAATGAAGGTTTTGAAGAAATGGGCATTTTAAGTTCACATAAAGTATGTAAGAGACAATTATTTCTTTGCCAAATATTGTCCAATGCTTTAGAAAAAGGCATCAAATGAAAGTTTGTGATGAGGCCTTTCTCATGGCTTGAAAAATCAAAACTTTGATTTGTACCGACAAGTGCAGGGTTTTGCTCAGGACTTATGCTATATCAAGTCACATTTAATTTCTAATCCTCAGTACTTTTGTAACTGACCTGGGTTAGTGATGAGCTCCAGTCGAGACGGTGGAGGGGGTTTCTTCTTCTGTCCATCCATCGTCACTATGGGCACCTTGTCTTCCTCCTGCTTCTCTTTCTTCTGTTCCTTTCCTTCGTTCATCTTTTCTTCCATCCTTCCACTTTCCTCTTCTCGCTCCTTTCTCTCCTCCTCTGCTCTTACAGATTCTTCTTCTTTTCTTCTCTCTTCTTCCTTCCGCTTTACTTCTTCTTTCGTTTGTTCTTCTTTTAGTTTTCTTTGTTCTTCTGCTTTCCTCTTTTGATCTTCCTCTTTCTTCCTTTGTTCAACTTTCTGCCTTTCCTCTGCTTTCTTCTCCTCTTCCTTCCTCCTTGCTTCTTCCTCCTCTCTCCTTCGTTCCTCTAGTTTCTGTTCTTCTTCCTTTCTCCTTTCCTCCTCCCCTTTCCTTTGTTCTTCCGCTAATCTATGTTGTTCTTCTTCCCTTGTCCTCTCCTTTTCTTTCCTCCTTTCTTCTTCTTCTATCGTCTTCTGCTCTTCCAATCTCTGTTGTTCTTCCTCCTTCTTCCTTTCCTCGTCCTCCTGTTCCTTCCGTTCCTCTTCCTCCCTCTCTATCTCCTGTTCCACATTCACTACGTCTCCCTCTAGCCCTTCTCTCTGTTTCTCCTTCTTCTTCAGACTCTCTTCCAGTTCTTCAATGTCTTTGGTCACTCCCTGGAGGCTCTCTGAATAGCCGTCAAGCTCTTTCTGGAACACGGTCAGTTCTATCTGGACAGCCTGCCATAAAGAGAAGCAGGAAAATAAAGAGAAAATGAGTACAATGTAGGTTAACATCTATTTTGCAGTTCTTCAATGTCTTTGGTCACTCCCTGGAGGCTCTCTGAATAGCCATCAAGCTCTTTCTGGAACACGGTCAGTTCTATCTGGACAGCCTGCAGAAATGGAAGGAAGGAATTAGAAAAGAATGTTGAGGACAAAGTACTAAATTAAAGATGGTTCGGATTTGTAAATCAGATGCGCGGTGCAATCTTGCGAAGGCCTTGCGCACAGTGTGCAATTCACACTGGCTCAGTGTCATGCAGTGCGCACAAACTAGCCTAGTTCAAAATGGTGAACCATAGTGTAGCATCCCCATACTGGAAAATCTTCAATAAACAATGACCACTTATAAAGTGGCCACTATTGAACAGTGACAGTGACAGTGAACAGGTGTTTCATAATTGATTTTGGTGCAGGCAACTTCATTGAATGCTTTCAGGCAGGTTAGCTTTTACAGACATGTGACCACTATGACAGGTTTGACTGTAGTCTGTACAGATTAAATGCCTACAGGTATAAAAAATACCACTCCGACCCATTGCTTACAGGAACAGGGTGGGTTATGTGCGAACGGGTTAACATTGTAACCAATCCATGGAAATTCCAACATATATATACAGGCATAGCAGTCAGGGCGTTTTACAGAATTTAGAGGTGTTTATTCTTGAGGAGATACGAACAAACGAACAGAAGCTTAAATTGAGACAAACTGAAGCAAAAAAGCAAAAATCAACGATGAAAATGAAAGGAAATCTCCAAAGATGATGGAATTATCCTGAACTCCCTTTTCAAAAATAATCTGCTCAATATCTGCTGAGACAAACTGCTGAGCACAAATGCAAATCAAGCGATAAATCCATGCAGTATTCAAAATGTATTAGGTGTATTTTTACCAAGCTGGAGTAATGTGCAGAAGATACGTTTTAATCATGAGACAAATCGTTAATGTCATACATGTATGATTTAGGAGTAATGTAATGGCAAACCCTATATACTCACATGTACATGAAAGGAAAACAAACTTTTAGGTGAACATGGTTGGCATAGCACAAGAACAACAATGAGCAAATCATGCCATTGAATGACACACAATCCTCATAATTCTCAGTTCGGTTCCATGAAAAGCCCATTTAAATTCTTCACACAAAACTCATCCCTAGAAATGTGAATGTTAACCAAGTAATACATCACATTTTCATTTGTTTGATTCCGACCTTGCAGACAGGTAATGTCACCCTTCTAAGTTATTGGATCCATTTTGCGAATAAATACGTTTTCAGATTGACACAAGATCAGGCTAATGATGTAATAAATCTCTCACAATGCCCGGGCCCCAATTTGGTATCCAAGATTGATTTCGCAAATCATAGCAATATATTTTTTCAGATTGAAAACATATTGTGCTGTGAATGTACAATGTATGACACTTTTACAGACAAAAATGAGACCTTTTGTACCCAATTCCACACAATTGCAATCATTTTCATAGGGTAGATTATGCTAGGAATATATAGATCTTTCACAAAAATAATATAATATCCCACAGAAGCCCTATTTTCTTTGCTCTTTTAATTTATTACTATATTTCTGGTCAGTTTCTATCAATGTTTAAAATAAAAAATAATAAACAACACATTTTGTTCATGATTTCATAGAAACAAAATATGCTAGCTTACCTTTTCACAAAACTTTTCAAAACCCCCAAGTCAGGTTTAACTTCCAGTGTAAAAAACTCAAATTTCTGAATATGATCAACTTGTGTCAAGATAGAAAACAATTTTTTCCTAACAGCTCCTCTGCTACATTATGGTTGGTGTTGGTGTAAGTTATACCATATATATAAGGATTGTAATTTTATGTGACTGTACATGTATGTACTTGTGTGTGCTTGTGTTTCTGTGTGTCTGTTTGTGTGTAACTTAATGGCCTTTAAGCAAGCTTTGACTGTCAAGGTTAGAATAAAAGTTCTCAGGATAGCACTCTCGAGATCAAAAATTCATAAACATGTACAGGTGCCTCTGGCCTGGTTCAGTATTTAGCCCTGAACCTGACAGCGTATTGCTAACTATATAGACACACAGGTGTGTTGTTAAAGGGAACCTAATAGCTGGCATATTTCGCTTACTAGCACTGATAAGAGCATACTGTAAATCCTTCCACTTCTAAAGAGCTGCGTTTAAATTCAAATCCATTGTATAATAATGCTACTGGCCACTTTGTTGGCGGAGGCATAAACATTGAGTTTGATTATAAATGCAGCAACTTATCAAAATTGATAAGTTGCGTTTGATATCAAAAGGAACTTTGCATTTGATTCGCTTTGCAATGGACAGTTGCCTTCAATTGCAAACTCAATGTTTATGCCTCCGTCAACGAAGTGGCTGGAGGCATTATTATACAATGGATTTGCATTTAAACGCAGCTCTTTAGAAGTGGAAGGATTTAAATGCTCTTATCAGTGCCAGTAAACGAAAAATGCCAGGTTCAGGGTTATATACTGAACCAGAGGCCCAGAGGCACCTGTAGAGTGGAACCACATTGAAGCGAGCAACTTGGGACTATAGATAAAAGATGACGCTTGTAAAAAAACTGTAAAATAATTATGAAATTTATATTGTTACGTATATCAAGGTAAACAAAAGAATATTAAGAGCCTGTCAGACAGGTCTGCAAAATCACCTTGTTATAGGAGTAATTTTCATGGTCCTGAGGTCCTCATAATTAATGAGGTTCCACTGTAACTGTTAATGTCTTTCAACCTCGGGCAGTGCAGCAGTATGAAAGGTCAACATTTTGAAAGTGGAAGAGTGCATAACCCCCATCACCAGGGTGGCACCATAAATACTTCTGCCATCTGTCCCACCTGGGGTAATTTTAATGTTCAATGGCACTGAAAAGTTTTGGAAAAATGGAAAAATCAAACAGGAAAGGAATAAATCCTTCCCTTTCTCAGTATAAATATCCTTTCATCCTTGCACTCTCCAATCCATCCACAAATCCATCTATTCATGCATCCGTACAACAATGAATGAATGAATGAATGAATGAATGAATGAATGAATGAATGAATGAATGAATGAATGAATGAATGAATGAATGAATGAATGAATGAAGGACTGAATGATGAATGGACGGATGGATGGATGGATGAATGAATGAATGAATGAATGAAGGACTGAATGATGAATGGACGGATGGATGGATGAATGAATGAATGAATGAATGAATGAATGAACGAACGAACGAACGACCGACCGAACGAACGAACGAACGAACGAACGAACGAACGAACGAACGAACGAACGAACGAACGAACGAACGAACGAACGAACGAACGAACGAACGAACGAACGAACGAACGAATGGATGAATGAATGAATGAAGGACTGAATGATGAATGGATGGATGGATGGATGGATGGATGCATGAATGAATGCATGAATGAATGAATGATTTATTGAATTAGGAAGAACTGAATGATGAAGAAATGAACAACTAAATTACCTGTAGATCTTTCTTGGCCTGTTCATCTCCCTCACTTCTGATGCGTTCCCCCTCTCTCTCTATCTCTTCACTGATCTTCCAACCAACAAAGTATGATTGAATGAAGGACTGAATGATGAATGAATGAAGGACTGAATGATGGAAGTACAAATGAAATACTAAATTACCTGTAGATCTTTCTTGGCCTGTTCATCACCCTCACCCCTGATGCGTTCTTCTTCTCTTCCAAGCAATGAAAAATGATTGATTGAAGGACTGAATGATGGAAGTACAAATGAACAACTAAATTACCTGTAGATCTTTCTTGGCCTGTTCATCTCCCTCACTCCTGATGCGTTCCCCCTCTCTCTATCTCTTCACTGACCTCCCAACCAACCAACCAAGTATGATTGAATGAAGGACTGAATGATGAATGAATGAAGGACTGAATGATGGAAGTACAAATGAACAACTAAATTACCTGTAGATCTTTCTTGGCCTGTTCATCTCCCTCACTCCTGATGCGTTCCCCCTCTCTCTATCTCTTCACTGACCTCCCAACCAACCAACCAAGTATGATTGAATGAAGGACTGAATGATGAATGAATGAAGGACTGAATGATGGAAGTACAAATGAACAACTAAATTACCTGTAGATCTTTCTTGGCCTGTTCATCTCCCTCACTCCTGATGCGTTCCTCTTCTCTCTTTATCTCTTCACTGATCTTCCAACCAATCAACCAAGAATGATTGAATGAAGCGCTGAATGAAGAATAAATGACTAACTGAATAAATTACTTACCTGTAGATCTTTCTTGGCCTGTTCATCTCCCTCACTCCTGATGCGTTCCCCCTCTCTCTCTATCTCTTCACTGATCTTCCAACCAACAAAGTATGATTGAATGAAGGACTGAATGATGAATGAATGAAGGACTGAATGATGGAAGTACAAATGAAATACTAAATTACCTGTAGATCTTTCTTGGCCTGTTCATCACCCTCACCCCTGATGCGTTCTTCTTCTCTTCCAAGCAATGAAAAATGATTGATTGAAGGACTGAATGATGGAAGTACAAATGAACAACTAAATTACCTGTAGATCTTTCTTGGCCTGTTCATCACCCTCACCCCTGATGCGTTCTTCTTCTCTTCCAAGCAATGAAAAATGATTGATTGAAGGACTGAATGATGGAAGTACAAATGAACAACTAAATTACCTGTAGATCTTTCTTGGCCTGTTCATCTCCCTCACTCCTGATGCGTTCCCCCTCTCTCTCTATCTCTTCACTGATCTTCCAACCAACAAAGTATGATTGAATGAAGGACTGAATGATGAATGAATGAAGGACTGAATGATGGAAGTACAAATGAAATACTAAATTACCTGTAGATCTTTCTTGGCCTGTTCATCACCCTCACCCCTGATGCGTTCTTCTTCTCTTCCAAGCAATGAAAAATGATTGATTGAAGGACTGAATGATGGAAGTACAAATGAACAACTAAATTACCTGTAGATCTTTCTTGGCCTGTTCATCACCCTCACCCCTGATGCGTTCTTCTTCTCTTCCAAGCAATGAAAAATGATTGATTGAAGGACTGAATGATGGAAGTACAAATGAACAACTAAATTACCTGTAGATCTTTCTTGGCCTGTTCATCTCCCTCACTCCTGATGCGTTCCTCTTCTCTCTCTATCTCTTCACTGATCTCCCAACCAACCAACCAAGAATGATTGAATGAAGGGCTGGATGAAGAATAAATGACTAACTGAATGACTGACTGACTGACTGACTGAATGAATGACTTACCTGTAGATCTTTCTTGGCCTGTTCATCTCCCTCACTCCTGATGCGTTTCCCCCTCTCTCTGTATCTCTTCACTGATCTCCCAACCAATCAACCAAGAATTATTGAAAGAAGGACTGAGAAATGAATGAACAGTATACTGATTGAATGGATGAATGAAGGAAGGAAGGAATAACCGACAGACTGAATGAATGACTTACCTGTAAATCTTTCTTGGCCTGTTCATCTCCCTCACTCCTGATGCGTTCCCCCTCTCTCTGTATCTCTTCACTGATCTTCCAACCAACAAAGTATGATTGAATGAAGGACTGAATGATGAATGAATGAAGGACTGAATGATGGAAGTACAAATGAAATACTAAATTACCTGTAAATCTTTCTTGGCCTGTTCATCACCCTCACTCCTAATGCGTTCCCCCTCTCTCTCTATCTCTTCACTGATCTTCGTTATCTCCCTCTGCTTCTCATCCGTCTGCTGCTGGCACAGGGCGACTTTCTCTTTCAGGGATGTTGTCTTCAGGAGGGAAATCAAATTGATAGGCATATTTCTCTTAGAGATAACATAAAAATACAGTAATTAAATACGTGTAAGTTGTAATTTGGTTATTTTGTTTATAATACATCTAAAGAAATAGCTTTGTTTCAAGCATACTGATCAACATTTCTCTGTCTGCTGCTAACGTAAGGCGACTTTCTCTTTCAGGGTTGATGTCTGAGGGGAAACAGATTCGATTTCATCCATCAATGTACGATATCAAGTAAAAATGCAGTCATGTATTGTTATGTCCCACTAGATTCATATTTAAGTATTTGGTAAATTCTGTAAACTAGTTTTGTTTAAGAAACAACACTTTATTGCTTGATACAGCAAAATTCATAATAATGACAATATTTCAACGGGAACCTGGTAGATTGTACTAACTCAATAAAATGGTCAAATAAAGAGGGAAATTGAAGGAAAGAGGAGAAATTAAAATGTATCCCATTGCCAATAGGAACCTGGGGACCCATATATTATCAAACTCAATAAAATGATCAAATAAAGGGGGAAAGTGCAATGTGCTTTTTACTGTACTCACCTCTTCCTGGAGCCTGGCACACAGCTGCTGCTCAATGTCCAGCTCGTTCTCCCAGAACTCCATCTCCTTGAGGGCCGCTTTGTTCCTCTCCACCGCCTCCTCAAACTCGATGATCCTGTCCTCGATCTGGTCCATGGACGGGTCCTTCTCAAACCTCTGCAGCTTCAGGATGGCTTCCTCAATGCTGGAAAGTTGCGACTTCTGCGCCTTGATCCGCTCCTGCTGCACGCTGACGATCTCCCGGATCTCTGTGATTTGTTCCTTTTCCGCTTGGCGCTTTGCCTCCTCGTCCTTCTTGCGAGTAACTTCGCGCTGCCGCCTTGCCTCCAGGATCTTCGCCTTCTCAATGTCGATGCGCTCCCGACGAGCCTTCTCCTTCTGCTCCAGCTCCACCATCCGCTTCTTCTCCATCTCTCTCTCCATCTCAAGGGCTTTCACTCGCTCCTCCTCTCTCCGTTTTGCCTCCTCTTCCAGTCGAGCCTTCTCTCTGACAAGCTCCTCCAGACGTTCCTTCTCCTTCTGCTTCGCCTCCTCCTCCAACCTCTTCTTCTCCCTTTCCAGCTCTTCCTGTTTCTGCCTTTCCTTCTCTCGCTCTTCCTTCTGCCTCTGAAGCTCCTTCTGTCGCTCTTTCTCTGCCAACCGGACCTTCTCCCATTCCAGTTCCTGGAGAATCGCACGCTCCCGCCTCTGTTCCTCGTCCTTCTGTTTCTGGATTTCCTTCTGATGCTCAATATTTTTCAGTCGTAGCACTTCCACAATCTTTGCCTTCTCCCTTGCTATCTCTCTCTGCCTCTCGATCTCCTTCAGTCGTTCTTTTTCAAGTTCTTTCACTCGTTCTTGTTCCCTCTCCTCCGCTTCCCTCTTGATCTTCTCAATCTCCAACTTCCTCTCCTCCTCCTTCTCTAGTTCTTTCCTTCTTTCTATTTCCCTTTCCTGCTCCAGTTCTTTCCTCCTCTCCTCTTCCTTTCTTCGTTCTTCTTCCATCTTCCTTGCCTCCTTCTGGAGTCTGTCTCTCTCTGCCTGCCATGCTTTCTCCCTCTCCATAGCAGCCATTCGTTCCATCTCTCCCCTCTTCTCCATCTCCTTTCTCCTCTCCTCCTCTTTCTGCCATTCTGCTTCCTTTCTCCTTGCTTCTTCCTTCAGTCTTGTGATCTCATCTTCCTTTGCCTGTTGTTCCTTCCTCTGCTCTTCCTGCAATTGCTCAAGTTCTGCTTTCCTCTCTGCTTCCTTTTGCCTCTCCTCCTCTTTTCTCCTTGCTTCTTCTCTCAATCTTTCAATCTCCTTTTCCTTCTCTTGTTGCTCCTTCATGTACTGTTGACGCTGTTGCTCAAGTTCTCTCCTCTTCTCCTCCTCTTTCAATCGTTCAATTTCTCTGACTCTCCCCTCCTCCATGATCCTGCTATCCTTGGTGTCTTCCTTCCACCGCTCTCGCTTCCTTTGCTGTTCTTTCTCCAACGCAAGAAAATGTTGCCGCTCGACCTCTCTCCTCTCCTCAAACTGTCGCAAGCGTTCCATCTCTTTCAACTTTTGCATAGTTAGTTCTTTTTCTCCGTCCTGGACTCTATTCTCATTCGCGTCTTGTCCGTCCCCCTTGCGGATGGGTTGCTCATGCTGCTCGAACTCCAGTCTCTGGAAGGCTCCAGGCTTCCCAACGCCGAACTGCGCATCACTGTAAGGCGGGGGACTGTCCTCATCTGCTTCCTCATACACGCCAAAGTCGGCAAGAGTCAAGCCTCGTTCGTCCGGACTCGAGAAATTTAGACTTGTCACGGACGACGGCCGGCTGCTGTGGGGCGTCACACGCTTCCTCTTCAGGAGAAACCTGACGTTCTTGGCGTGTGGACCCCACTTCTCCAGGGCACGGTAGGGACTTTCGTGCGGGTGGAGAACTCGCTCCGTCTTCTGCGATTGCTCCAGGAGGTTGAAGCGTCCGACCTGTCCGGTCGACTGCGCCAACGCAAGCACAACTTCCTGACACGTAGTGAACTCGGTGATGCCGCAGACGACACGAGGCACGCCGTCCACCCACACCTTAAACTCAACCATGATTGGTTTGATAGCATCGGTCAATCATGAAAACGCCATCTTTATCGCTACCTTAGCTCCCTCCTCTGTGCATTGATGAAGATCCTCATAAGGAATCTGTGTTTACAAGAAAGAAAAAAGGAGAAAAGGAAAGAGAATTTGGTACATTTTCTGTGAGTATGAGTCTGCCCATGATTAGAAAATAAAGATAATACTTTTTACTTTTGATCAAAGAGCTAGCTAGATACCCTTAAATAGTCCTTGAAATCTGTGAATGTTGGTTGCAAGGAAATATACTACAGTACTTAACAAATATAAAAACAAACACTAGATAGCCTTTCTGCTATAGATCATTCCTGGGTTAAAAATAAATCATTCATAAATGCACCAATAAAACAAATATACAGATACTCACTGAAAAAATGTTCAGTTGTCTAGAATTATAATAAGTAACAAACCAGTTAAAATATAGATCTTTCCAACAGCTGGATAATAAATATCCTGTAATGAAAGCCACAATCAATAGGATTGCATTTTGCAGATTCACAGATTCACAGATCTACTGTTTAGAATAGCACAATACAATTTGGCAGGCATGATGTGTTTGGCTCACATCTGGTTGTTGAAAAACATGTTTGAAGTATGAGGAAAACAAGGCACGTTTGCGGCTTGCACACAATCACAAATACCAGGCCATTAATAGGGAACAAACAACGCAGTCAATGGGACGGGAGATACGCTACAGTGAACAGGACATAGTCTCCACTCAAGCCTTTTATTGCTGCCACTGCGGCAGGGAAAACAAATATCAATATTTTTCATGGTACTTTTCAAGCTTACCTGCACGTAAAAAGCACTCTAAATTTTGTGAACTTGATTGAACTTCCTTCGATTTGGCAGGAGCTCTTATATATATGATTTGCGGAGGCTATCCAACACCCAAACCTAATTTGCTAATAAATGAAAGATAATATAGTTTTAGTAGTGGATTGCTGCAAAAAGTTCAGAAAAATAGGTTTCCAGTGAACAATTCTATAATTTGAAATATGTTTTTGTTTTTTAAGCATGGCTGCTTTTAACCTTTGAGGACCGACAGTTCCGTAAACTATTTGAGTAATTATGACTCACTGCAGTACGACGTGTATAGAAATTGTTTTGTTTCAAATTGCTCTTTAACCGATTTTTATTACAATTAATGCAAGTTTGAAGGGATATCAGTGGAAACCTTTTTTTTCTAGCTTCTAGTTGTTGTTTTCCTCATAATAGAGCTGCATTTTTTATGAATTGTCTGGGCTCTAAACACTTCTCTAAACCTTCTCATTTCTGTGTTTAATACTCAGCGCTATAGTAAAGTTTGTGATTTATTTCTACTGTCAGACTTGTCTCCTAAGGTGACACTAGATTTGTATCTCGAATCTTGATGAAACCAAATCGTGATAAATTTCCAACCTCATTCTTTCTTCATGCCCAATTTGTGACAGGCTTTGAATAACATTGTGTTCCTCGTTTTTCCCTCTCCACAATGCACTTGACAATATACTGCCATACTATGGCAAAAGGAATCGTGATGGATTTTCGTTGCATTCTTTCTGCTTAGAACTACTCCTGTTTCTCACTGAGGAAATAATAAGGATTGTCCAATTCTTTCCAAAATGTATACAAAAGTTCCAAGCTGTGGCAGGGTACATATTTTTCATGTAATTGGCCGAGTTATAAACTGTGCACTTTGAAAAATACTTAGTCATTTTATAAACAGGGCTCGACACTAGCACTAGCACTTGCCCAGGGCAAGTAAAAATTGGTGTCGGGCAAGCACAATTTCATAAATTGTCTAGTTTGCTTGCGTACGGGCAACTAAATAATATGTTCAACTACAAAAGAACAATGTAATTTCCTGTATTAATCTCATCCAGAAGAGGGCAAACTTACGTTTTATATTGTGGCCAGCACAATTTCATTTGACTTGCCCAAATGCCTACATGTAGATACAGAAAAAGTTTGTGTGAAGGCTTGATATAATCAAGCCACAATACAGATCAACTTCTCGTCAACTTGCTTGACAAAATTGGCACTTTTGGAACACATTTAAAATAAAAGCATTCATACACCTTTCGTGTCTCAAAAAAACACAAGAAAATTAGCCACGTGTGAAGGTTGAGAATGAAATAATACCAACTATGATTAGAAAATACATCTAGCGTCTGTTATAGGAGAGCCTAATTTGTTTTACACAGGTCAGGTTTAGGCCATCTAGTCTGATGAGAGGAATGTGACACTCATCAGGAACATGAATGCAAAATGAAGTCACCCATATCATAATTTATTGAACCAATAGAATAACGAATTATATGGATGCTTACAAAATATATTGTTGATGAAATCGTACAAAAAAGTTAACATTTTAACTCAGTCTAGACTAGAATCCCTCTTAAATTTAAGAGCCGTATTCATTACAAAAGTCATCTTTAGGCCAACTTGTCTGATAATTAAGGCGAAGTAATTGCAATTATTGGAACATAAAATATAATATTACAACATGAAGTCATCTTTTTAAAAAACCAATTAGAATAACAAGTTATAATGAGTACAAAATCCTAGGAAAAGACTTTTGTCTATGAAATCATAGAAAGGGTTAACATTCCACAACTCAATATTAGGCCAACTTGTCTGATAAGGTGAAGAAATTGATGCAATTATTGGAACATAAAATCTATATTTCACAACATGAAGTCCCTTTTTTTAAACCAAGTTACTAATAACAAGTTATAATGAGTACAAAATCCTAGGCAAATACTTTTTTGTTGATTAAATCATAGAATACAAAAAGTAAAAAAGTAACACATTGAACTCTATCCACTGTCTCTCTTCATGTAGCTAGTCAACTTCAGGTCAAGTACATTATGTACACAGTCTGCTGAGATAAAGAATTTTACACTTTTAATTGGAACATGAATACAAGATGAAGGCATTCATATCAAAATATGTTCTTCCATGTGTTTTGAAGAAAAAAACCAATAAAAAACAACCAAAATGTAAAAAAATAAAGATATATGGATAGAGCATAAAGAAAGTGCCTATAGAAGGGTGCAACACACTTGGCAGTGCCACCTGAACTTGATGATGATGATGCAATAATTTGCATACAACCCCCCCCCCCCCCCCCCCCCCCGCCTCCCTAATCAGTCCAATCACAATATGCCAAGTGTATTCTGGTATGTCTGTCCAAACTGTCCTGCTGCTTCCATGTTATCAGAAGCCAGCTGAACGTGTAATGCAGATCTGGAATAATAGCCGCAGAACTAAAACAATATTTTGAGCAAAACCACCCACTTTAATAAGCCATTTTACACCAAAGTTATGTCAGCTGTTCACCGACATTGACTGCATTACACAGCTGGCCCCTTAACCCTAATAATTTTTCTGATTGCTCTGGAATGTGTGAAGATGCCACGCCGCCGCTTCGTGACATTTTTCTTTTGCGTCAAAATTTTCATGGCCGAGATCTGAAGGGGGGGGGGGGGCATAATGTACAATGTATTATTGGATTTAAATTGTTAATCAATCAATACCCATTTAGGTGAACTGTTTTATTGGATTTTATCCTTGACTGGCCAATCACAAAAATAAAATGACATTGGGGGTCTGAAGGCAAGTCTAGCATGAAATGACAGCAAGCTCTTTAAAAATCAGATAATCCTCTCATCAAGCCTAGGCACAATAGACCAGGCTCAATAGGCTCTAAGCCTAGACCAGGTTTGGTCTATTATGGTTTCAGACTACTTGATGTATTGAATCATTCATTGAGATCTAGACCCTCTCATATCTAGAAAGACCAACTGAATGCATCAAGAGTTGAAAATTACTATGTGAGCCAAATATTGAGGGAATCAGTCCTGAAATATGGGTTAAAAGGTATCATCTGATGTCTAGTGAACTGGCTGTGCAGGCCTTTTCTATATTATAGAAAAACTAACTAGTGTACATGTACATGTAGGTCATGTACAGTAGGTCATGTATGGCACGTCTTTGCACAGATTATCACAAACAGAAAATGAAAGAAAATAGTTTGAATACCTACATGTATCCTAAATATCTACCGACAAAGCTTTCAGATCATAATTTTTCCTCAACAGGCTATTACCCATTCAGACAATTTTCAAAGACGATTACAACCTGTTAATTTTATTGTATGACAGGTTTTTCATACAAATGCACAAGTAATTATACACAGAGGAAACACTGATCTCCTACATTCAAAAAAAGAATTGTTGATGTTATAGTTCATGTACTGCCTCATGAGCCATGCCTCAGAATTTTTCAAAAAGAAATAATATTGAACAAGTTCATTTGTACTGTCTACTCAGTCTCTAGGACTAGAGACTCTCAATGAACAAAACTTGTTTAAAATGATCCATTGAGTTTCAGAACTTCTTGAGAACTTCTTGATATTATAAACATAAATGTACAGAAATTGAGGTCAAGATGGAAAAACAGTATTGTGGGTGTGTGCATGTGTGTGTTTGTGTACATGTATGTGTGTGTTTGTGTGAGTGTGTGTGCGTAAGTTTTTGCGCACATATATGCATGCCTTGTGGGTGTGTACTTGTGTGTTCGTTTGTGGGCAGGCATGCTGAGCTAGTTTTGCTCCCACTGTCAAAGGAAATAAAGTCAAATTTGAAATATTACCAACAATCACATCCATCACTGACATTATCAATCACTTCAGTGCTACACCTGTGCCATGCGACCTTTGACCTCATAGTATTTTATGCTGCTATGCAACAGTCAAACACACTTGGTTCAAGGCAAAAGTGTGCATCTACTATTACTAAGAAAGTTCTGTAGAGTTTTAAATTCTGCAGTTTTGTAGTAAAAGTACTCCTTTGGGAAATCTGAGCACTTTTATATGAAAAGATATTAATTTTATTACAAATAATATCATTAAATAGAAAGTGTATATTGGATTCTGAGAGGAAATGTCAGTTTGTACCACTGAAGAGGATCTTGAATTAATCAGTATTTTTCCTCACTGTACCAGAGTAGGAGTACTTAGCTTAGTCCTTAAATTGGCAAATACCTGCTTTAAAAAAAAAGGAAATTGTACTAGGATACAATGACTATTTGAACAAAAGTCCCTGAAGTTAAATGAAAGATGGCTTCCCAAAAGAAACAATACAAAGTACAGACCCATTTTTAGAAATAATTAATGCACCAACCTTGCATAACAAATCAAACATGGCCCTTTTCTAGAATAGAAATCCCTGATCATTATTTGTTTAAAGACCTTGAAGTCCAATAAAAGCAGGTTTTCCCAAAGAATCAATGCAGTATCATGTATGGTGTGTGGAACTTGCATTTAAAATCAAACATGGCCATATTCTACAATTTAACAATGTAATTGTATGTAAAGCATGTATTTCACATTTACTGATGTTTTAATAACAAATCTGTTTCGTTCTAACATTTTTAAAACAAATCAAACATGGCCTCTTTTCGATTTAAAATCCATGTTCTTCCTGTTAGTAACAAGTGCATAGATTCCTCACATTCCTGCACTGCTAATCTAGAGAATTAGGCAATGGAGTGCAACGCAAGCAAATATTGACAATGTGGTTTTATTTGAAGCACAATTGATTGTCAGAAAATGGGGACGACCGGTTCACACTAGACACAAAATTTGCAAACTGAACATCTTAATAAAAAAGAGCTTTGGAGTATTTAGCAAAGTAGATTGCTGACAGAGACATGTTGCCATTTGAACAAGTAAAATACTGAATATTCATGAATAGTTTACACGCTTGACATCTATTTCTATTAGCCCAGGGTAATGGGGCAAGTGCCAGAGTCTAGAGTCAAGCCCTGCCTACATGTACTTTACCAGGACACTCAATAAACACATTCATTAAAGGGACTTAGTAACATTGTCCAAATCCTCAAAATAAAATTTTAATTCTAGCGGTTCCCTCATACCTTGTTGTATTAGTATTAATTAACAATAAAATCATGGGACAGGTTTCGGTTTTTCAAATTTCCCTTTCGTTACAAAGATATGAACGATCAAAGTATTCAGATAAGAAAAACTCCGGGCGAGTTTTTCATCCCTGTACAAAGTGAGTGCAGTGAGTTAGTGAATAACTTATTCCACTTTGCATGTTTGCTCATTACTTGGCCATGCAATGTCCATTTGACTTGAAATTTTCACACAATACTAAGGCTGTTGACGAGTCCCGGATACCCGGGTCCCGCCGAAAAATGTCGAGTCCCGGGCGCAAAAATCGATACTCGATATCCCGAAAAAAAAAGCAAAAAGTCCCCTTTTTGAACGCCCGAGTTATCTGCCCACTCTCATTTTCTTTTCATTCCTTTTTCCCTCTTTGCTGTATTTTAGAAGATGATTTATTGTCATAAATGCGCTGCATTTTTGTCACTTGAATGAACATGTTTTCCCAGCGGCGTGACATGCCTATAGCGAAATCAACAAATGGATAAATTTCGGGTACCCGGGACTCGCCCGAAAAATTATCGCGAGTCCCGGGTAGTAAATATACCCGAAATCGACAGCCTTACACAATACCCTGTGGACATATGAAATAACAACAATATACATTGCATCAACCATTCATCACTTTTTGCACATGTCAATAAAGTTACTAGATCCCTTTAAACTCTGCTGGCACTTATTTTATTAGCAAGGTAAACATACACATAATGTATGCAACTTAAATACGAGTTGTGTGTATTTGAGGTTTCACTTTCACATAATTGGCCTACTAACACAAAATTGCACATCCTTTGCGTGTGAACCCCTCTAATTAAACATTGGGCATAATACTTAGTAAAATCATAGAAATCTTGGTAATCATTGAGAAGGAAATGACTTGTGGAATGAAGTACCGTGTAAAGGTGTGGCAATCACTGCCACGGTAAATGCTTGACAAATATATGGGGCAATTCCATAAATATGTCAACCAGTAGGCCAAAAGTCTTGTATGTCCGACATTGTTCGTCCGACATTGTTCGTCCGACACGAACATAAAGCGTAAATATTCCATGCTTAGAAGGGAAAAAATTGTATTTTTCTTGATATTTCCCATCATTTACATTCTAACCCTAATGGTAATAGATGATTTTGCCAAAAAAATGTATATAAACTTCACAGAATTTTACAGTTGAAATCCTCTTGTCAGAAAAATCATTTTCTCTGCGTACGTCCGACCATGCAGTGTTTTTTGATCGGTACAAGGTCGTTATGGTGGTAAAATCTGAATAAGTCATATTATTATTTTCTACTCTTCATGTGCAATCTATAAAATCATTTGAGTTACATTTACTTCTCCTTTAGTACCTAATTTAAATGTGTGAAATGTACGTCCGAATTTATGGAATTGCCCAATGACAAAGAATAGATAGTACTTTGAACATTGTTGGAATTAATGACAAATTTATAAAAAAAACTTGCAGGCTTGCTTAATTTGTGAAGAAAAAAAACAACTCCCCGAAAGTTGAAAAAGTAGCGCCCGAAAACTTCCATAAAATTAGATAGGAAGCCCCTGAAATAAAAATATTAATAAAAAAAATCCCTGTTTCATACTCAAGGTTTTTCTAGTCTTGCTACCCTGTCCATTTTGCAGAACTGTGTAAAGGCCTGTACAGTGTACATACTTGTTAATTGTACTTTAAATAGAACTTTAAATAAATCAAATATTTAGGAAATTGATTGATGAGGAACCTTTGCTCTCCTTTAAATAGTTTTAGTGTATAAACAAGAAATATTGCAAATAGAAGTTTCTTATAAAACATCAATAATTAAAAGCAGATCACATTGCTTTTGGGGCTACATCATTATGGAATTGATCCACACTCACCTTTTTGGCCTGTGGACCTGATGGGCCAGTGAAATAATTTCTTCCCCTTTTCTGGTGGCCCAAGTGAAAAAATTACTGGGCCGAAAATTTAATTTCATGAGTAAACTTCTTTACTATTCAAAATATCACATTTTCCTGATCAAACCTGTGATTAAAGATGAAGCATGGAAGAAAACAAGATTTTTCAAATTTTGTTTGTTGTTTTTGTTTCTAAATAAACGACGGGTTAAAAATCTGCTTGCCTGATCGGGCCACCAAAATATGACGTTTAAAAATTGTTGCTGGCCCGAAATGTATTTTCACTGGCCCTGATTATAGGTTAATAATGCTGCCATTCCGCATTTTTCATAATCAGTGGTATTCATCTACTACTCCTTCAACCCTTGGCCCTGAACGTAATCCGATATCTGACAGACTATGGAATGTGGCCTTTGCTACAAGTCACAACTGTGTCGTTGGCATGGCAATGATTATGAAGATTATCACAGAATCACAGACACAGGAGATAAGAAATACAATCACATTTTGCAATTTGGGTAAGATGATTAACATGACATAATTTTAATAATCAGTGATTCAATAGCCTTATTTCTTCAATCCATAGCCCTGACTTTGTAACCCAATACTACCTATCTGTCAGAGTGGATGGTATACTGGCCTGTTGGAGTGGTTAATATACAATTTGGAATATCACAGAATCACTGAAACATGATAATTTTCCCTAAAAAACAAGTTGATAAGAAGATTGATTTTGGTATGATAAATGTCTAAATTGCCAAAGTTTCTCATAATCAGTGACCAGTATCAATTTAGCATTCCTTCAATCCTTGCCCTGACTTTGTAATCCAATATCTTGCATGTCAGAAGGCCAAAGTTTTATAGTCCTGATGATTACCACAACAAAAAGATAAAATATTATAATTTGGGTATACATGTTTGATAATTATGACAAAGTTCTCTAAACTTGTCATCATTATCAGTGGCATCAATCTAATATTTATTTATGCACTCTTGTCCTTATATAGATAGCCAACTGTAATCATATATCTGTCAGGCCGGTGATGGAATGTTGCGTTTCACACCTACTGTGTTACATGTCAAAAGGCCAACTGATCATTCATTATTTAAGGGAAAATAAAGTTATCAAAACTTGTCATTATCAGCACTGGCATTTATCTACTAACTAGTGCTGCACTATTGGCTCTAACTGACAACTTTGTAATCAGATCTGTCAGGCTGGTGATGGATTGTAGTCTTTCACATGCACCCACTGTTTGGCATGCCAGAAGGGTCAACTGGTAATATTTTAAGAAAATCATAGAAAACAATTTTTTTTTCTGAGGGCTACATGTACGAAGGGCGTTCAATAAGTTCATAGCCCAACCATGAAGGAGCAGGAATTTGGGTTACTTAATGTTGTGTATGCAATGTTGCATCCTTCACATGGTCAGTGGTGCAAAGCCAGGTCAGTTGTATTCTGTTTCTGATTTAGACAGGCTTTTATTGATGTAATGTTCATTAAAAGTCACTTGGAAAATGTTGAAAATGAAGCAATGCAAGTTGATGAGAGACATATGCTGCTCGAGGACAATGTGCATGCTCACAAGAACCAGGTGACTTTTGAAAAGCTAATAACTGCGGGATTGGTTTGTTGATGATTCCTCCTTATCCCCAAAACCTGGTGTCGTTAGATCTCTTCTGACATATGAAGAAACAATCCCAAGATTGTGATTTTCAGGAGGATAATGAGACAAAATCTGCCAATATGTAGGTTTTTGAGAGGTGTTTAAGAGACATCCTCAAGGAGGCCCTTGAGGCCCTCAGGAAAAAATGCCGAAAAGCTCTTGGCTGTACATCAGTATTATATGGATGAAAGAACACCTGTATATATTAATCAATGTTGCACCATGACTCCTTCAAGGTTGGGCTATGAACTTATTGAACGCCCCTCGTATGTACATGTAGTTCAAGCTTGTGTGCATGAAAGTAGCATTTTGTTTTTGTTTAGTTTTTTGATGAGCGACTCTGGATGATGCTCACAGGACAAAGTTGGAAATATTAGGATGAAATTCTGTATTTAAAGATTTTTAAAATCAAAAGTAAATTGAAGGCACTGGGGAAACTTCTCCTTTAAAAAGTGGAACCTTTGCTAGGACCACCACTCTTTCAACTTCAAGAAAGAGCTTGTGTGCATGAAAGTAGCATTTTGTTTTTGTTTAGTTTTTTGATGAGCGACTCTGGATGATGCTCACAGGACAAAGTTGGAAATATTAGGATGAAATTCTGTATTTAAAGATTTTTAAAATCAAAAGTAAATTGAAGGCACTGGGGAAACTTCTCCTTTAAAAAGTGGAACCTTTGCTAGGACCACCACTCTTTCAACTTCAAGAAAGAATTATCACAGAATTTGGTGTGTCATAAATTTCCTCTGCAAATTATCCTTTGCCATGAAAAGTTTGAAAACCTTTAAAAATGACACCACTGGCATGGACATGGTGCCCACTCCTATTTTATAATTAATGTCAAGAGACAAACCCTGAGAAACTGACCAGCAATATTTATGAAAAATGAAAAATTGGGTTTCCCGGGGATTTGAACCCGAGACCTCCGGATTGGCTAGACCGGTGCTCTACCGACTGGGCAAGGAGCCCATCACCGGCTGTCCTTGCCTAGCCTATTCATGGATACCGTACAGAATAAGTACAGAATCGCATTGCCATAGTGCAAGGCTCGACACTCGCACTGGCCCGCTGGCCCGGGGCCAGCAAAATGTCTAAAAGTCATATTTTGGTGGCCCAATTGGGAAAGCAGATTTTCAACCCGACATTGACAAAATGAAAAAATCTTGTTTTCTTTTATGTCATGCTTCATCTGTAATCACAGGTTTGATAAGGAAAGAGTGATATTTTTAATAGTAAAAAGCTTACTCATGAAATACAATTTTGGGGCCAGTAAACTTTCTTTCGGGCCACCAGAATAGGGGAAGAATTGATTTCACTGACCCAACCGGGCCACCGATTAAAAAGGTGAGTGTGGAGCCCTGCATGATAGTGCATTAGTTTTTTTCGCGCAGCATGGCATGGCATGCAGTGTACATTAATTGATAGCGCGAGGGGTGTTTGCGAATTCACTTTGATGGTACTTTGACCTAGTTGTTAATGGTTACGACCAACGCTACCGGTATTAAATAGAACAATAGTACCACGTAGTGAGTCATGAGTAACATACAAAGTATTTTACACATGATAGAACAGGTATGGAGCCCATCTGTTACAACAAATAAGATGCTTCTCCTCGATGAGTTAATGATTCATTATCATGTTTTAATACCACTTTGCATATTATCCGTTATCGGAACAGAACCGCGGTTGTGGCAGCCTAATAAGTGCCAATTTTCAAAATGTTTTATTTTCTTTAAAAACTGTTACAGTACAATAAACCATTCATAATTAAATCAGAATATCAACAAATAAAATGTTTAACATTTATTGTGATCATTTACATTATTTTAGAAAAAGATTCATAAAGTTTTGGATCGTGCCATGTCTACGTCAGCACAGCTGCATTTTGTACATGAATATTATTTATACAAAGTGAATTAGGGCAGTGCAATCACACATGTGCATTCAATACAATACTGCACTGTGTGTGTAATAGAAAATGTCCCTTTTTTTATATTTTATGAAGGAAATCAAGCAGATGACAACAGCTGTTGAAGCATCAACATTTCAAGGACGCTTTACAGGATTAATACAGGTGAGAAACTGTCGGGAAACTTTGCATGTCTCTGATATTGATAATGATAAAGTCTCCAAATTACTGAGCTAAAATAAACTAGTAATTTAAAATTTGTAGATGCATATTTCGCAAACCAAGTCTCCAAGACAAAAAATCACATTTGGTCTTTAAAGTTTTTGGAATTCTTTGTATGCAAGATTAGAACACTTTAAAATTAGGTAAGCGCAAATAACAATGCGTTCAAATACACCCACACACACATGACACACGTGCACATTTTCCACAATAAATCTATTCTCAATTTTCAAACATTATAATTTCAGAATTGACACAGTCACAGCTCGCCACTCTTACTCAGTCTAAGTTACTGACCGATCCGCTGCCGTGCCTGGCCCGCTCGTATTGTGGCCAAATGCGCTAACTAGTGCAGAGCAGTGCTCGTAGTCGTACACCCGTGAAATCATGCAAACTTTGTTGGAGCTGTCAAAACTTTCAACTTTGAAGCGTATGTTCTGGTAAAATTAACGCTACAATAACGCACATTATCAATGTAATTTATGACAGAGAATGCCACAGAAGATCATGATTACATACCACTTAGTTTGAAGACATGTGTGATCCACTTTATACTGAGAAATCCGTGATTTTACGCCACACCTTCGCTCGGTAAATGCTTTGTTTATCAATTGCCGAATTCACGCAACAAGTAGTCTAATTCGCAGACCTTAATGAAATCAATTAGTACATGAAGGGATAGTCTGGGTCCCAGACCGTTTGTCTAACTTTCTACTGAATGTTTAGGGGGCTACTTGTCAAGCACACATGCAAGAAAATAGCATTCTTATATTTATTTTGGATTGATCTCAATGCAAATTTACATATATGGGCTGTTATAAAGATTTGGGCAAAAATTTGGCTAAAATTTGGCCAAATTTGGGCCAAATTTGGGCCAAATTTGCATAAATTGGCCATGTTTTGGTTAAAATTACGCTGAATTTTGGTCAAGATGTCCCTATAATTCCACCATAAAAATTTCTTTGTGAAACACCCTCCAGTGGCAAAGCTAGGAATTTTCCAGTGGGGGTGCACCGGGGGGGGGGGGGGGGGGGGGGGGGGGGGCTAGCTTCAGGAGGGGGCTTAGGTTTCCATCTGACAAGCTAGTTGCTAAATGAACATACAAATAGTCTTCACCCTTTTAGGTGGCAGAAAATGATGATTACGTTTATTAAAATGACATGATTTATACCTTAAAATGTATCTGATTTTGGCTAATGACATGTCAACTTCTTGTTTTATATCATATTTTTTTTAAGGGGGGGGGGGGAACATGCCCCCAATTCATCACACACTCTGCAGCTCTGCCCCTGGTCGAAATATGCCTATTAAAGAAGGTATTCTGCCCTATCATAATACAAGCATTGGGGCACGATCTACGGGTGCAACAAATCTTGTTTAAAAACAATATTATGGACAACAAGAGAGTAAAAAATGTTAGTCTGCATCAGTTTAAAGTCATACCTGTAAAGTGTCAGATATTGCACAAAATGACATTTGAGACTTCAATCCTATATCAATATCATTGTAAAATACAATTGAAAGATTTGTGAAAGTTTGAAAGAAAACGAACACTGTTTACCTAGTGAAAAAAACGAATATCGAGTTCATATTTTATCACCGAATACTGATGGTCTGCCATACATTTGTCGCAGTAATGAATGATCCGTTTGAGATATTCGCACCCGTGTATGTTTACACACGTAGTACAGAATTCATGGAATTTGAACTCGCTCGGCTCAAAGTTCAATCTCCGGAATGTTCTCACGGGTGCTGCATGCGGACGTTCTCAGCTAGGACAATTGTACTTTTTATCAAAAGCGTTAATCAACGTGATTGAAATAAAAGATTTAAATGATAATTATCTTCATACTAAAGGGACATTTGAAAAAATCAAACCCTATTTTATTCTTCTTTTACCATAAGCTAAACAACACAGTAGAAGAGAAACGAGGAAGCTCCAAGTAATTTTCGTGGATTTGGACACTTTACAGGTATGATTTTAATTGAGATATAGGGTGGAATTCTGATCAAAAGGTTAAATTTAGCACAGTGCTAAAACGCGTCGTTTTACGTCAGAAGTAGGTTAAATTTAACCTACTGTTTTATGGAAAGCCGGGTAGTTACTGCTTTGCCACCATAGTCTCTGTTGGCACTTATCTTATGTTTTCTTCATTCAATTAGCGCTTTCTACACTCGATTTTGACAGCGAAAGTTTGGAGGTTTCCCCTCAAGATGAGTCCTTGTTATTTATATGAAAAGTCAAATAAATCTGGCAAAATTAACGATTATTGTCAAGTTCCTACACACTTTTTTCATACTTTCTTCCTACCAGTTTAGCGTAAAAATAAGCGTCATGGCGCAATGGTCTATTCATAGGTTTTGTGTTGCGTTTATGAAGGATGAGTGCGCATATCTAGCAACAAGCGCGCTTTTAGAAATAAGTGCGCATTGTTTGCAGTGCGGCGCTCCATAATAATTTAACCCGGGCTAAATTTAACCTTTTGATGAGAATTCCACCCATAGAGTACAGAAGCCATGACGTCATAAAAACACTTTTTTTGAATTTTCAAATTTGGACTTCATTTTCAGAAAGAGCATAACAAATAATGCCCAAATACCGAAAATCAAAAGAATAGGTTACGTATTGGCTGAGATATGCCCATCCGAATGAATTTTACTTCAATGGGCAATCAGTGTTATAATGCACTGGTTCCTAAATTTGCCCATTGACCAAAAAATCATTCGGATGGGCATATTTCGGCCAATACGTAACCTATTCCTTTGATTTTCGGTATTTGGACATTATTTGTTATGCTCTTTCTGAAAATGAAGTCCAAATTTGACAATTCTAAAAAAAATGTTCATGACATCATTTATGACATCACACTTCACCACTCTATAGAGGTTAGAGGTAAGAAAAGTTCAAATTAAACACCATTTTCATTCTGCCATTAATCAAAAATCCATGAAAATTCTGATTTCTGACAGAAATTCATGCTTTCAAACAATGTTTTATCGAACTCTTCCTAGCTCTTTTATGGACAACCGTTCAATCTACACAATCAGGCATCTTCAGGTATATTCACTGATTAAAAACTCTCAAGGACACTAAATGTACTGCCAAGTAACCATGGTTACCAATTAATCTCCTTTATTACTCGCTGACACATGAATGCAGCAGAGGGTATTATGCATAAAGTTGTATAATTGTATCATAAATATACATACTGTGAAACATGTGTGACAGTTGCCAATAGAGGGCAGCATACATGAATACATGGGCATGCATTATCAATTCCACAGATTTGATCTATCCAGGATATTACACAGAAAATAGTAAATAACTGATTATTTTACACGTTTATAAGAAACATGGGCATGCAGATTCAGTGGCGCAGCATTGTCCTACTGACTGGGGGGGGGGGGGGGGGGGGGGGGGGGCAAGAACTATTGGGGGCCGGCACGCTCTTATGTTTGTCTTCATTCTTTATAAATTGTACCCTTGTTTTTATTGTTTTTTCCAAATGTTTTCTTGGGGGTGGGGGGGGGGGGGGGCACCTACCAATAAGATTCGGGCCACCAAATTTCATGGATGCTAAATTCCACTAGCCCACATGGGCAACCCAAGACAACAGAATTATTTATGTTTTTCTTTGTTTTGGGTCACAAGTTTGAAATATCTTGATTTGACTTGCCCGTCTGGAGGGCCACAAGGACAAAGTTAATTTCTAGCATTGCTTAAAGATCACGCCTTTTTTTTGTGATCTCAGAAGTCCAATTTCATATCTGGAATGGATGAGGCACAGTAAAAACTAAAATGCTTTTAAAACAAATTAGGATTTCTAGCTGTTTTATGGCCGGAGGAAAGTTATTATCTGCCATGAACCTGGGTTTGAATCACTTCTTTGTTACATTCAGATATATTTGATTAAATAAAGATGATACACAAAATATAGGTTTTTGGGGGAAGACATTAACAATGCCAAAAAGTAAAATAAATAAATAGTCATTGATTCGTTAGATTTATATCAGAAGTCACATTTATATTATTAATTGACACTTGAAATCACTTGATTCAGCACATCTGGTCAAGGATTGGAAATAACTCGTCACATGATTACAAAATACCCGTCCAAGACAGGTCAGGCAGAAGTAAAATGTCTGAACCAGTGATCCTACATGTAGAAGCACAGTATCCTGTCTATGAGGGTGGGCATTAAAGAAATGATATCAACAACATTGTAGTCATGCAATTAAAAGTAACATTCACGTTTAGAAGTCCTGGGGGATGTTCCACAAAGATCCTAAGTTGAACTTAATTCTAAAAAGTATGGAAAGCCATTAGTTTCTTTGTCAAATTGTTGTAAAAGTCCGTTTTCAAAAGCAAAAAATGTTGATTCAAATCATTAATATTTTCTGTTATCAGGGAGATTTCATGTCTTGATGCAACATTGCGACCTGCGTTACCGAATGGCCACCGAGTGGCCCATGTATATTGTGCGGTTGGTTTCTAGCCCGTTTGCTCCATCACAGTACGAACACCTTAGACTTCCATCTCAAGATAGAGGGGATAGTATGATGTCATAATATTAAAGGACCCCTCCAGAACGAGGTGGATTTTTCTGTCTACTTTTCTGGCAGCTTTCTTCGCATGATATTTTTGGGAGCGACGGACTGTTTCAGACGGGTCTTGCTGAAAGGTGCAGCTTCAACGCCAGTGATTATCAAAGTTTTTGATGGATTGACATTCTAGGTCATCCACAGTCCAATATAAAGAGTAGTCAACTTCACATCCAGTTTTCTTTCCGCCGTTGATAAAGCGTAGCTAAATCCTGTTTTGGACAGGTTTTTACTGAAGGTGCAACTTACGAACCAGTGTTCTTAGTAGCCCAGTACTCTCTCTATGAGGATGGGCATTGAAGAAATTCTATCAAAAACATCCATAGTCCAATAATAGTCCCATTCACATTCAGAAGTCCAGTTTTCTGTCTGTCATTGAAGAAATGCACACATAAATCCTGTTGATACTGCAGCATTTCTGGGAGCTCTCTTTGCTGGGTCTTCTTAAGAACCACTTAGAATCAACCAATCTGAATCACTCAAACGATTGTATAGTTCATGATATTTGAGTTAGACTGTCCTCAGCTCGAGAGTCTAGCCTCCTCTCTGGCTTTGAAGAGATGAAATAAAATTTTTCTCAGAAGTCCAGTTTTCTATCCGTCATAGATGAGGAACAGCTAAATCCTGTAGATGCTGCTGTGTTTCTGGCAGCTCTCTTGGCAGGATCCTCTTGGGAGCGGCTCAATGTTTCGGACAGGTTTTTGCTGAAGATGAAGCTTCCAAAACTGTGTTCTTAGCAGCCCAGTATCCCCTCTAATAGGATGGGCATGAAGATATTATATCAACATCATTTCTTTCTCAGAAGTCCAGTTTTCTATCCGTCATAGATGAGGAGCAGCTAAATCCTGTGGATGCTGCTGCGTTTCTGGCAGCTCTCTTGGCAGGATCCTCTTGGGAGCGGCTCACAGTTTCGGACAGGTCTGGGGGAAGGTGCAGCTTCTGTAAAAAAAAAATAATAAATAAATAAAGATAAGTGAACTAACAGTTGATTCTCGATAAAGAACATAGATATTAAGAAACCTTCACTACGATACCGCAATCTCCTCATTATCGTATTCTATTTCGTAACTCTGATCTTATAACATTGAAATAGAGAAAAGTATTTTTTACTGGTGATGAAAATATTATTATAAAGTGAGTCAACTGCACGCGATTTCCTTTGTCTACAGATCAAAACAATTCCATATTGCCAATTTCTACAAACCATGTTAAAGGGATCTAGTAACTTTGTTGACATGTGCAAAAGCGATGAGTGGTTGATACAATTGTTATCTGATATGTCCACTGGGTGTTGTGTGAACATTTCAAGTTAAATGGACTTTATATGACCGAGTAATGAGCAAAGATGTAAAGTGACATTCACTAACTCATTGCACTCGATTTGTACACGGTTCTGACGATCCGTTGGATAATTTGTCATCTGAACACTTCAATCGTAAATTTGTTTTTAACAAAAGGGAAATTTGAAAAACCCAAACCTGTCCCATGCTTTTTTTGTTAATAAGAATACAACAAGGTATGAGGGAACCGCTAGAATTTCAATTGGATTTCGAGGATTTGGACAATGTTACTAAGTCCCTTTAAAGGGATCTAGTAACTTTGTTGACATGTGCAAAAAGTGATGAATGGTTGATGCAATGTATATTGTTGTTATCTCATATGTCCACAGGGTATTGTGTGAAAATTTCAAGTCAAATGGACATTGTATGGCCAAGTAATGAGCGAAAATGCAAAGTGATATTCAGTAACTCACTGCACTCACTTTGTACACAGAAGAAAAACTCGCCCGGAGTTTTTCTTATCTGAATACTTCAATCATACATATCTTTGTAACGAAAGGGAAATTTGAAAAACCGAAACCTGTCCCGTGATTTTATTGTTAATACGAATACAACAAGGTATAAGGGAACCGCTAGAATTAGAATTTTATTTTGAGGATTTGGACAATGTTACTAAGTCCCTTTAAGGAGAATCAGGGAATGGGAAAATGACAACATTGCTGGTGGATCAATTACCTCGATGGTGAGCTTTTTCCTGCGAAGCTTGAAGGCAAGATCCAAGGAGTCTGGTAGGCATGCTGTCAGGGAGTTCAGGCGGGGGAGCTTGCGTATGTGAAATAAACCTGTCGGGACAGAATACATGTCACAAATTGTAAATGTCTAACAAAGCTACAGTATGTCTAATACAGCAAAGTAAAATGCAAAGATGTCAAATTCAACCAAAATCACTTGGAGAAGAATCTTACAATGATATGATTGAAGTATCAAATTGCACAATTGGGAATATCTTATGAAGTTAGTAATGGATGACTTAACAATTCATTTAAACAAAATGTTTTGAGAAAATTTACATAACAAATTTATTATGCTCTTTAATGAATAGCAACACTGCCTGGACAAAAAAAGGAATATCATTAAAGGAAGCAAGTACCTAGACGATGAGGAGAAAACTAATGCAGCTATAATTTCTAAAAATTGTTACTGCAAACCTTCTCTCAAACAATTATAGGCCAACCTAGTCTTTTGTTGTAAAACCTTAAAAAAAATAATAAAAACAAATTACCATGGTACTCTTTGTAGACTGGGTTAGTCTCCATATCAGACCCGGCAAACGACTCCAACAGGAACGCTGCATCACACAACCTCTCTATCTTCCTTACATTGCTAACATCCTGGAAAAAAAGGAGATAACAAAAACAAAACAAGTGTATTATCATTATCGTTACTTCAATTACTCATATAAAACAAAGAAGCAAAGAAAGCAATAGGATTCCAGACAAACATAAAACACAGGGTAAAATATTGCACAATTTAAATTTTAAATAATTTGGCCATCTACAATCAAAATGATTACCGTATTTGCTGGTGTATTAACCGCACCTTTTTTCAAAAATGGGGGTGCGGTTTATAGCGTATTAACCGCACTTTTTTCAAAACAAATTGCAAAAAAAAAAGGGGGGTGCGGTTAATACACAGGTGCGGTTTATACACCGGCAAATACGGTAGATCACATGTACTTAGTTAAATCATTCTAAAGATATCGTAAAACATTGATACTTTGACAAGTTATAAGTTTAGGTACTAGTATGCAATTTTATATATGACGGCCCTTCCAGAGCTACATGTACATGGTAGCCGCTCTGAAGGATTACTAAATAATTTTCCCTGAACTCTTGCCGCTATGTGGCAAACCCCTGTTCGCAATCAGTTATCACACACAGAGCCATAGCTGCCTATGGCATACATTACTACCGCTCTTATTTTCGCCAAGAAAAAACAGCAAGTTGAGCGAGGATCCACTTGCAGATCTACTTGCAGACGAATCATGGACATGGTGTTCGAATTCTGACAACCTTTTCCCCCAACGCCAAATTTTTCACTCAACTTGTCCATCTTCTTCTTGTTCTTTGTATTCAACTTCATCCTTCAGTTCTGACAATTATTGCAGTATTTTGGCTGTGACTAGTTCCCATTCAGTTCCCAATCCCTAACTTTTTAGTTGACAGAGCAGAGCTACCAATATTGAAATTCAACAATCGGGAAGATTTCAGGAAATTTCATCAGAAATCGGGGAGATATCAAATGCATACAACCTAATGACAATAATCTTTCACTAATCAAGGAGATCGCCTGATGGGATGAAATCCGATGCAGTAATCTTGATCTATTTTCAGAGAGTCTCCTGCGAAATCAGGGAGACTTGGCAGCTCTGACAGAGGCACACCACATCAAACAATAATTTGAGTGCTCTTCAGGGTAGGAAATACGCGGGGGCTGAGGGCAATTTTGAGCCCTTATTTTCAAAACGGTCCCCTAAAATCAGTAGGTAGCCCCTAAAAATACCATAGGGTATTATGAAAAATGTTTTGTGATACCCATCAAATAAAAAAAGTAGTCCCCTAAAATGAAAGATTTAACCCCCGGTTCAAACTTACCTGAATAAGATGAGTGGGGACCGTTATAACACACACAGCTAGTGAAACCCTCAATAGACTGCGCAGTGCATGCAGGAACCGACATAGCGACACGCTGGACTGACGATCCGTCTGATTGGTGGATCCAGCCTCCGCCTCCCAGAGTGGAGATGCCAGGGAATGCACCCCTATTCTGAGAATGGTCCGGTCTGTGTTATTCTGCAAGCAAAATAAAGGCAGAACGTGGCTTATCATAAACTTCTATGAATGTAAAAGGGTTGACAAAAACAACTTGATGCCAGATTCTACTGGTCCAAATGGGCAACCAAGAATTGTTATAGAATGGGTTGATAAATCCCTGCAATCTGATTGGTTGAGAGCAAAATTTGTGCAGACAATTAATTGTACTGGATGCATGAAAAGTCATGCGTCCGGTAAAAAAATCATGCGTCCGGTAAAAATTTCATGCGTCCGGTAAAAATTTCATGCGTCCGGTAAAAAATTTCATGCGTCCGGTAAAAAATTTCATGCGGCCGGTAAAAAATTTCATGCGTCCGGTAAAATTATTTCATGCATCCGGTAATTTTTCTAATTTTTAATTTTTTGACTTTTTGGGGGGCGTAACAATGCCCATTCTATAAAACAGATGATGCGCAAGTTTATTTCGTGGGTCGGTGGAATTGTTTGCACGCGATAACTATGGAAACTAGTCTAAACCCACTCGGCTTCGCCTTGTGGGTTTAACAGTTCCATAGTTACCTTGTGCAAACAATTCCTACTGACCCACTCATACCTGCGCATCATTTGTATACTAATGTTGCTTTTTGTTTCGTTCCACTAGATTCATGTTTCGGGCCACTAGAATTTGACAAATCTTGTTTTCACTTGCCTAACTGGGCCACAAGGCAAAACAAGTTGATTTCTTCTATTGCCTTTAATACTTATATAAATCTCATCTAGAAAGAAGCAAGAAACTTGCCAAACAGATCGAGCTAGCTCTACCTCTAGGGTGATTAATTTGTCCTTTCTTCCAAATTGTTTTTTTTGTTGAGCAAGTCAAATTGTGAATATTCATGATTTTACTTGCTCGAATGGGCAAATAGTAAAACAAAAAGTTAGTGTGGAGGCTTGCCAAATGGGTGTCGATCAAGCAAATAAAAAAAAACTATTTGAATACCTGATGCTTTTGTGATGTCAGATTATATCCACCCTCCTGTATTTGCTCCTCTATCGCACAGAACAGCCTTTGGTATGCCGGATTGGTTGACTCATCTCTACAAATTAAATACAGAAAACAGTATTACTCAGGTTGTATAAATGATGCGTCCCAATATAAGGCAAGTAATGCTATGACATTTTGCCTGGATTAGAATATGTAATTAACATAACTGGTAACATGTAAAACATATAAAACAGTCAAAGCGTCTCAAACTCTTTATGACAAAGCATTATAACAATGAATGTCAAGGAAAGAAATTTCATCAAAACTAAGGTGTTTCTTGTGGTATACATTATAACATATCATTTTTTTATTTTAATAAACCATATATATAGACTATCAATACTTACAATATTAAAACAACACATTAATATTATTGATTAATGATATTCAAAATCAAAAATTATAATCAAAATGGTTCATCCATTCGTGACAATTTGATTTGGGTATGACACACATTCTCCAGTCCTGAACAGGTTAATGAATTGGGAGTATTAACATAGTCCTGAATTGATTGCAATGTTAGCAATTATTGAGGTCCTTTTGGGCAAGTAACATAAGTATTTTCAATAAGTTGTAGCCTGAAACAAGAATTGGTTGGCCCCAAACAAAGTCTGTCAATTTTGGTTGCTCAGTTAACTTTGTCAGTGGAGAATTTTGGTGGCCAGCCGGACAGTCAGGGCTACCAACATTGAAATTTCATCAAACATCAGAGAGATATCATCAAATGCAATGCAACCTAATGAAAATAATCTTTCAATAATCAGGGAGATTGGCTGATGGGATGAAATCCGATGCAGTAATCTGGGTCTATTTTCAGGGAGTCTCCTGCGAAAACAGGGAGACTTAACAGCTCTGGACAGTGCACATTTCAAGCCTTGGATGAAGACAAAAAAACTTACTGATCTTGCAGCATCGGCTGCGATTCGGTCTGGAGGTGGAAGGTTGCGGTACTCGTGGCTTGCAAGCGATCATTGCTCATCACACGATTGAGGTCATAGTTATGACCAAACTGGTGGGCACTTTCAGCTACCTAAGACAAGAACACACATAATATAATTTCATAAATATTGCACAAATCTATAACTTAGTCTATTTCTCTAGAAAGATAAATAGTTAAATCAAGGTTTGTTTGGATTTGATCTAGAGGTGTAATTTGGAGCAGACTGTGGATCCAATCCTCATGGGTACTTTCTGCTTCCTACAGTACGAGAAGTAGTTAGATATGAAAATAAAACTTACATAAATCAATCAATGAAAATCTATAAACTCTCTCTAAAAAAAATAACAACCAAACATTTCTTGAAGTCATACTTTTGATATATTTAGGGGACACATATCTACCATTCTGGATTCGGGCGATAACAAAATAAATTCTTTTATATGACCAATTAAGCTACAAGAAGAAAACATTAAATAGCATAGTCTGACCTGTTGTTGAGGAAGATGCTGGTATCTCCATGCTATCTTCATCTGGTCTCCACTGCTATCACCAGTTGAATCCTTGACTGAAGTAAGCGACTTGTTTCCTCCTGCCTTCAGCTTGTCATCCTCAAGTGGATATGGTAGTGCCTAGGTAAATTTGAGATTGAGAAAAAACAAATAAGAGAAAAGATAGACTGTTTAATAGAAAGATCATCTCCATATTATCATCATCATCTTCACCTCTGCAATATCATCTTTCCCATCCCCATCACCAGAAAATGATCATGATCATCACTATGACAACGATGATGATGATGATCATCATCAACATTGCCATCACCATCACTTTGGTCATTATCACTGATGTCATATTCATCAATGTCTTCATCATCATCACTATCATCATCATCATCATCATCACCATAACTATCATCATCACCATCATCATTATCATCATCATCACCACCATCATCATCACCACCATCAACATCAACACCTTCACCATTATCAACCTCGTCATTATCATCACCATCAGCAGCAGCATCATAACCATCATTTTTCCACTTTATTATGATAAAAAATGATGATTATCATAAATGAACATCGTCATTTTTTTCCTGATCAATGCCAAAACTTAATGAGCATACAAACCTTGAGAAGTGTATTTGGCTGCTCCTCAGCACTGGCCACCATCAGCCCATGACCACACATGATGCCCTCAGCCAGGAAATAGCGGAGCAGCAAATTGGCATAACTCCCAAAGGTATCTTCCTCTGAAAGAAATTATCATTTGTTGTTACATCTCAGAATAATTCCATGTTTAGTTGTGTTGTACTCAACATTTATGCCTTGATAAAAGATCTACTTGGGCTGAAAACTCAGCTCCATTTGATTTACAAAATAAATTTGAATTTAAACATGACTACCCCTTGCCTACAATATATTATTTTCCATTATTAATACAAGATATACCATGTTCCCGTAGTAAAAGGGTTAAATTAAATATTATCACTGCAAACTATTTGTTTCTAGTTAGCATAACAAACCTTGTAAACAAAAATATCACACATTATCATATAAAATACCCATACAAGGAAATATGAAAATTACCAAGTATATCTGAAGATGAAATATGAGTTTCAACTGGCGTGACTTTGTCTGCAGCAGTCGTAAGTTCATAATGAACTGTTCATTTAGACAGACAAAGAATTATCTCAAAGTTCTTTGAAACCTCTTGATGATGAGATTCCCCTTCTTTGTTGAACATTATTCTTAATTTTGTTATTTGTTAAATTGTGTGCATCAGCACTAGACAGTAATTTTTAATTTTTTTTTTACAAATTTATGCATACTTTATTAACTGAAAAAATACAAGGGAGTTTCATCTTTCTAGTGTAGAAACATTACAAATGCCATACCAATTAGAAGAATGGTTCCCACCGCTAGGCCTCCTCCTGGAGAAAAGGGAAAGACACAAACAAGATCATATTATTATTTAATTAAATTATAAAAAACAGATCATGATTATTAATGGGATGATCTTTAGCTAAAGGTAACGTTAGGAAGACACATTTTCATTCATTTTTGGACATTATCATTGAACATTTTATACCTAACGCTATAGTGCAAAGCCATACATTTGCAGGGAGATTATTTTTTCCGGACAGAAAACACGACAAAAATCGTACCAGAATGTGTTTTCTTACCTAAAATTTTACACGACTTGTAATAATAGATCATTATCTTCATCATTCAGTGTCGATTTAGTTCGGATGGGCAAAAAATTCAGAAATATCGGCACTTTTTTAGCAACAGCTGTGTGATAATCCAGAGTAAAAAATGACCGATATACACTGTATGTAGTAACAGTGCAAGTGCGCTAGCGCACACTCGCGCTTGCAAGTTCATACATGTATATCTGCCATTTCGGACTCCGATTATCGCACAACTGTCTCTAAAAAGTGCCGATATTTCCGAATTTGTTGCCCATCCGAACTAAATCGACCCTGAATGATGAAGATAATGATCTATTATTACGAGTCGTGTAAAAGTTTAGGTAAGAAAATAAATTCTGAGCCAGTACGATTTTTGTCATGTTTTCTGTCTGGAAAAAATAATCTACTGCAAATGTATAGCTTTGGCTCTTTGCACTATAGCGTTAGGTATGACATGTTCAATGATAATGTCCAAAAATGAATGAAAATGTGTCTTCCTAACGTTATCTTTGGCTACATTGTAGATGATCTTACAGTATTGAAATAAGTTTTGATGAATAAGAAGGGACTGCGCTTCAAATACATACATCCGAGAATAAAGAAAACAACATTTTCTTTCTTTGGTCGACTGCATAATTGGTAGCATCATAGCATGGCTACAGTAGTATGGGCAAGTCTCTTAACTTCGCGCGTATCCCAACTTCGCAAATCATATGCAAGATACGCAAAAAACTAGAACACGGACACGGCGACGGAAATTTTCATTGTCAAATGAAAGACCACACATTAATTACTCATCAACCAAAAAATTAGTAAATAAAGAGCGATATTTCTGGAGAAATACTCACTTTTTGTGGTCTTTTTTGTAAATCACAACTTTGGTGTTTCAACAAAACTATGGAGGAAGAATCAAGCAAATTAAACGGAAATCGTTCCAGTAGAACATATTTGTTGTCATCGAAAGGCTGCGCAAAATGCTCCTTTATTCGACCTGTACCCTTCAAATTTACTTTTGGATCGCGCAATCTCTGTAGATAGCTCGACAATGCTGCGCGTGCAAACATGCTAATGCGCGCAAAATGTTTGCATCATCACACTGCCATTGAAATTAGTCAATGGCAGGGTGCCCTAGGTATTGACGCGCGAAGTATGGAGACTACCGTACTCGGTGAAGAAGTTCTTGCTGATATGACATGCCACGGAATCGGGTCATTATGACCACGAATTGCGAGTTTAAAATGAAATCGTTTAAGATTAATAAAATCCTCAGTTTTTGAGGGGTAATTTATGATTGTTTCATTGAGATTACTGTAATTTTCTTGATCCTAAGCCACTTTGAACAAATCCGAAATTCTTGTGCGCGAAGTTGGGATACACCTTCATACAGCCGGCTAGGTCTATATCTAGGATGCTCCTTGGGGAGTTGAGAAAGTATGCAACAATACATTGTGTGGGTTTGAAATATTTATCTACCTGATGACCATTGATAATAATAATAATAATTAGAAACGCAGTAGAGAGATATTCATAGCAACTGCGCTATATAAATGTTCATATTATTATAATTATTACATTTTTATATCAGTAACCGAATTCCGTCACGTCTCCGAAATCGGTAATGCAAACATTTTGAACGGGGCAAATCATGTTTAATATTATACAAAAACAGGGGAAAACGTACCTAAAATATGATCCAAGGAAGGTACTCCCGTGGATACCAATAGCTGACCATTGTGAAGCGAAGGTCTTGCTCCTTTGACTGAGAAACTCTTCGTTTTCCCTTTCCTCTGGAAACTCGTTTTACTACTCATGGGCGCTGCCATCTTGAAAATATATAATATTCCCAGCCGTTTTAGACAGCAACAATATATAAAACAATTGTTGATAAACAAGTAGAAATGTATAATCCAAAAAAATCCATTGTAAAAATATTTTGTATGAGAGTCTATTATTTCTGATAAAATTATATCGAATTATCATGTTTTATTAGGGTTTCGGCGAATAATTTACATTTCAAAAGACTAGTTGAAGACTAACTATTGCACCATGTGTAAATAATAGCTATTTGCAAATAATGTAACATTTTACCGGCATGGTTCTGCGGTATTTCTGTCAGATGTGATCGTAACTGGATAATATTTCAGGTAAACTTTTGTGTAGTTTATTTCACTCTTATTTTTGACAAATTTTGGCGGGACTGTGGTTACGTGGGAAGTATTTAAACTTTTTGTTTAAAGATCTCTAACAAAGTATGCGTTACCGAATTCGTAGGCGTATCCGAATTCCGACACGAATGCATTTGTATAAATGTGTGATATGTAACTTTCAGACGCAGGTCGGTTATAACAGTAGAATTCCCCACATTTCTTTTGGTCAGAATTTGATTATTTTGTGTATGTTTTGGTTTATCATGTTTATTTGGTCGTATTTGGGGGGCTTTCAAAATGGGCTCAGTCTCACTCTCAGGACAGAAGTCTTTCAGATTTTCACACTTCTGACAGTTTAGTTTAGTTTTATTCAGTTGTGCTTCACAGTTCTGCTATTTTTCTTGTTATTTGTGAATTATGGTAGCACAAAATGCGGAAACTGATACTTATAGTTTTTATTTCCATGATATTTCTCGGGCATCTTGCATCGACTGAGCTGAGCCTGAGCTGGGTGGACATCACCCCTGGACATGAAATTCATTTTGATTGTTGAATACATTTTAGAATACTTTGTGGCATTTCACTGTTTCTTGAGTTCAGAATTTCAGAATTTTGTGGGTGATACGAATTTGATTTATAGATGAATTATATTTTTCTTTTTGCAGCATATTTGTTAACAAACAGTGAAACAGATGAGAATGGCAGCCAGATTTCTAGGTCAGCTGGGGAAATACTCTGCTCTGTGCTACTGTGCAGCCTACTGCGTATCAGAATACATCTGCGACTTCACTCTCGTAAGTTGTATTATGTACTACAATTCAAAATTCAAGTTTCAGTGTTTAACATTTATTGAAAGTTCTTTCATAATGCGCATTAAAAATGTACAATCTGACCAATGCTGAGATTGAAATATGATATTATTCATTGAGTATTTAATTTTAAAAAAGTTGTTTTGTTTTGCAGCCCCCCCCCCCCCCAAGCCCCCACTCAAATATGCGAGTGCATACTTTTAATTACGTCCATAAAGCTGACTTGTGACATTGTAATCTTCTTACATTATGTCATTCAACATAATATCTAACCAATAATAATAATTTTTATATTTATCCCTTACTCTTTGTTTCATTCCCTGCAGTGTACTGGACCTTCCATGCTGCCGACCATACAAGATAATGATGTTGTACTGACTGAGCATATCAGCACCAGATTCTTATTCAATATTAAAAGGTAATACAGTCAAATAGCAATAACCATTAAATGTTAATAACTTTCCAAATCTAAAGTAAATGCATGATTTTTATCATCATGGCAGTAAAAATAAAAACTTGCCCAGTTAGGCAAGTGAAATTAATTTTTACTTGCCCCGGGCAATCAGGCAAGTGGGTTTGTAGAGTCTGAGGATAGATTTGGGATACGTAAGCAACATTTGAAATTAAATTCTGGTCACCTCTTATAAATTTATGATCTTATCCTTAACAATTAGTGAGCAAGATGTGATGGGCATCAAATTTACAAAGAAATCCAAAATATTTTGGAGATTAGTTTGAAAATGTTTTTTTGAAGTATGTAAAATGTTAGAGCTATACATTTCTTTGCAATCTTCATTTATATCTCAAATGCCTTCAATTTGTATCCATTTTCTACCTGGTGTAGTAACTAGTCTGGTGTATTAACTATTGGAAATTAAAAATCTTGTAGGTAAGGTGTTTATAATATTTTGATCTATCTTTTAAATATTATGCATTTTTGTTTAACCTTGATTTAAAATCTCTTAGTTTTCTATTTTGTGTAAATCTTGAATTCCAAATTTGATGTTTCTTTCCAAATGTTTTTTCCTACTTGCAGAGGAGACGTTGTGATTTGCCGGTCACCTACAGATCCCAACCAGTTCTTGTGCAAGCGAGTCATGGGCATCGAACTGGATGAAATTCCCTCAGAGACGAGCTGGAAGTTCCTCAAGACAAGCAGATATGTAAGCATATAAGGCATAAAGCTCAACATTAAAGAGATCTAGTTGAGTTTTGGTCAAACTGAATTCTAGTAACCAAAACTTGCACCATTCCATTACAAACTAATAGTTATGACTCCACCAAGCTCGAAAGGTATACACATTTACAAATGACTAAGTAAAAAAGCCTGTTATTATTCAAAAAGAGCCATTAAAACTCAAGAGGGCGCTCTCTACAAACTCATTGGTTTCAACCATTTTTCATACAAAATTTTTCATATGTGATGTTTTGTTAAAATAATGATTACATCTAGAGATATCATCAACAACTATTTAAAAACCTCTTGAAATTTGTTGAAAGAAGTATATTTTTAAAAGCATTTTATGTATTTTCTTAATAGTCAAGATATCGCCTGGCTAAACGATATATATATTTTGAACTCAAATTTTACAACTATGAAAGCATTCGAAAGGGAAAAGTTCTCATTTCACATGTTTTATTCAATGAACTTTCAAATGCAATTAAAACCAACCCAAACCCGTACAATTTTTGTTTCGGGAAGTACCAATACTCAAGTGTACCTTTAATTGAATCTGGCAAATCAAATAATTGGTTCTAATTTTAATGACTCAAACTAAAATCGGGGGGGGGGGGGGGGGAGAGGATCATGTCTAGTCGCCAGGTGATAATCAAGCAACTCCACTGTAAACTTTATGACATTTTGCTTATTTGACCAGCAGAAAGATGCTAGAGAGCTTACAAATTTTGTTTTCCTAGAATTCAAATATTTAACTAATGTTAACCCATTCCCAACCAGATTTTGCCATCCTGACAGAGCCAATGCAGGGCCTACATGTACCTGGTTGAGTAGGCAATAGGTTAACACCTGTGTTTAATGGAAATCTTTAACATCCTATTACAGATTCCCAAGGGTCACATCTGGTTGCAGGGTGATAATCAGAACAACTCAACAGATTCTAGAACCTTTGGGCCGGTTCCATTTGGACTGCTGAGGGGCAGAGCTGTGCTGAGGGTAAGTTCATGGGCCAGTTTGATGGTAAACAAAATTATAGGAAAAAGTAATATGTAATAAAGTTACTTAGCACTGTGTGCATCTACGAGGTTGCCTAGCTGGAATGCTCCCCAGGGAGTGGAAAATGTGCACTTTGTGTGCTGGATTGAGTGCAGTATGTATCCGAAGACCGGGGTAATAATAGTGATGCGCCGCGAATGTAGAAAGACAGTATGTGTGCTATATTTAAGTAGCCACCATTATTATTATTATTTATTAAATCTTTTCAATCAAATGTGCAGTTCATAACTATTTGAGCTGTTTGCGTCTTTCAGTGTTTGAGGCAGTTAAATTGCACCATTATCATCATCATCATCATAATAATAATCAATCATTAACGTGATCATCAACATCATCATAATCGTCACCATCACCATCACCACCACCACCATCATCACTCATTAACATCATCACCATCACCATCATCATCATCATCACCATCACCATCATCATCATCATCATCACCATCACCACCATCACCACTACCACGATGCAGACTTCTGTGTGTGTTCAGATAGGATGAAACCATATATTAGGGATGTAAAGATTAATATGGAATTTCAGCCCTTTTTTTCTCCCCTAACTTTTCAACAGAAACAAAATCATTGTTCTATGGTTTAAGAATTTTCCCCGAAGAACAGCTGATATATGGTGTTTTTCACTCAGAATTTGAAATAAAATGTTCAACATTTTCATTTGAAGAACACTATGTAAGCACTCAGTTTGCCCGCTCATAATTATTTTCCAGATTTCTCTCTGACATGGTGCTTGCCTAATCCATGAAAACATTGGTGTATTTTTCTTATTTCCCCACTCCAGGTGTGGCCATGGAACAACATGGGATGGCTAGAGGAGAGATGACATTGACAAAATTAACACTTGGTGTGCTGAATCGTCAGAAGAAGGAAAAATGAGGAGCCCTGTTCGGACAGTTACTGATAACATCGCTACAATGGAGGGACAGTCACGGGAAGATATGAGAGAACAATCTTGAATCGACATAAGGGTTAGGACACTTCGCAAAATTTATTCACTAATCTCTGTGTCCGTGTCCAGCATTGACAAAAGAAGGAAATGATGAAGAAATCAACGGTGTGCTGCATTGTCAGAAGAAGGAAACGGTGAGAAGCCCTGATTGGCCACTCACTGTGATCTTTCCCTCAATGGTTTAAACTGAAGATATGAGATAAAAAGATCTTGAATGGACTTTAGGTCGCAATTATATGTCATCAGACCTGCACAAACTTAACTAAAGTAATTTACTAATCTCTGCGTTCTGCATTGTTTAGAAGAAAGAAACGAAGAAGCTAAGCACAGTTTGGCCACTTACTGTGATCTCTGCCAGAGTGGTACGAACAGAAAACATGAGAGAAAATATCTTGTATGGACATGTGAGTTACTACGGGCCAAGCGCCACTCTGCGACACCATAGTATTCACATTTTTGATCGGTAAAATTGATGATAGCTGAAATTAGCTGAACTTAGCGATCAGTTTTGGTGGGAAAGTCTATATATCAGGGTCTCGTACAGTATCGGTTACGTCCGTAGATGTACAGTGGCTCTAAAAGCTTCTGCTAACTTCAATTTTATCCAATGTGTGCATGCAAAAAGTCCTTGATACAGTAATCGCTTGAGCTCTGAACCTTTTCGATGAGCGTATATTGCATAAATAAACATCGCTCACAGTGCGTATAAACATATGGGTCATTGACTAATTGATCAGTTATCCCCTGATCTGGATTTAGAGGCCACAGAGATTGGAGATGTAGATGATACGTTGCCAGTCCAGTGGATCATTTACATCGGGCTGTCTCCTGTTTTCTTTTGAGCCCTGAGACCTCATGAGCAGGTTAAATTTAGCTAAAGTTAACCCATGGTTTTATGGAGTGCCGCACTACAGGCAATGTATGCTTATATCTTAACACAGTCAGGACTGGTCTAAAAATTACTCGGACTAGGATCTATGGAGAATACATGTTATAGCAAATTTAATCCATCCTGAATGGGCTAATGTGCGCATGTTTCTTAACCCGTTCACTTTGAGATTCTGAAATCTCCATAAAGTTTGTACACAACCCACCCGGTTCCCGTAGTCAATGGGTTAATGTGCACGCATCCTTTACAAACACACAAAACCTATGCTACAGCCACTGCATGCGACGCTTATAATCTTACGGTAAACTGGCAAGAAGAATGCCTTCCATAGAACAGTAGGCTGAATTTACCTCACGGATGGTGTAAAATGATGCGATTTAATCCCAGGCTAAATTTAACTCGCTCATGAAAATTCCAGGTTTTATAGATCAACAGGGCAAGACAGAGCTGTATATTGAAACTGGTATAGCTCCCTCTGTGGCAGGGCTGCAACAGGAACCATACAAATACAATTGTGAATGGATATATAGCAAAACCCTGCACTTGTCAGTAAAAATCAAATTGTAGATTTTCATACCATTAGAAAGGCCTCGGCACAAGCTTTCATTTGATGCTTTGTTCTAAAAAATTGGTGAATAATTCGCAAAGATATGTTCGTTTCAATTTTAACATAAATTATGTCTTTTACACACATTATGTGAACTTTAAATGCCCATTTCTTCAAAACTTGAATTACTGACAAGTGCAGGGTTTTGCTATATATACAGTCAGATTATTTATCAAATAAACCTCGTCTTTTGATATATATATATACGTGATTTGGGTTTTATAGAGAGAAATAAATATTTAAATATTACTGAAGAGACTTGATCAAGTTTGTTTGTTTCCACCACATTTTATTCACATACATGTATGTTTATATTAATTTTTTTAACAATCTTTGAAGAATACATAATTAAAATACTTTGAATACAAGACAAGAATTGGCAAACAATATAAAAAAAAAACAGATTAGCATAAATTTCGTAAATTGCATTTCGGTGATGAGAATATTCAAAAGCGATACAGCACACACTTTTCAAGTTAGGTTATTTGATAGAATTGACAGATACATGTCATATAGAACAATCCTTATAGCATACTTATCCACCCTTTAATGTTGGCATACCATATTGTACTTCCATCCAAATAAGTGGTTATTTTAAAGGACCTAAAGAATACAACGTACTTTGGCACTTATTCCATAGTTGATGACTTGTACAATAGGTCTGCCGAAAAAAAATCCATGAAAATAAACACAGTAGTGATTTAAGACTAATTTTCTGATGCCAAATCTCATTTAGCAGCCAGTTTACGCCCCACCCACATTTAGGGTCCAGAATCGGCAGCGTGATTGACATGTGATTGACAATTCTTTGGCTTACGTCATGACGTGTCATCTACAGAATTTAGTTCATTAGTCCGTACTTTAGATGACGTCACATTTTGGCGATTTAAAAGGGGCGTTCCCAGGACAATTAGATATTTTCTAATTACCCCTAAATTGATTGATTTCATGAGAAATGACTGCCAAATTCTTTTTCTTCAGGAAAAGTTACATATAGAGAGCCGAATTGTGAAAATTAGGCCATCTAGACGCTATAGGTCCTTTAAGGAATATCGTAACCATGTAATTTTGAAAATTTTGATATTCAATCGAATGATTCTGAGAAAGGAACAAAAAGATAGAAATGCCCCCTTATTAATCGAAAGTGACCTTTTGTTAATACTAATATAGTGAAAATGTGATGATCTATTTGGTCACATAGAAAGATAGAACGATTTGTGAACTTAAAATTCTTGCAGAAACTCTGATTTGGTACTTCCAAATGAAGATAACGCTTTTATAAACGTATGCAATTTTCTGATATTATTTTGATATTCATACAAATATTTTCTATATTTGAAGAAAAGCAAATATTCTAGTGATACTGATAAATTAGTAAAATTGTATTTGTTTCATAAAAATAAAGAAATAAGTATGGTCGACCAATACCCTGGCCGCTCTACTGAAAATGATTATATCTATGTTTTCAGTTATTGGTATACAATTTATATATTATACATGGAATAATTTTTCATTTAATACAAAGTATCATAAAATGGAACATTTTGTCTCTTATAGTTATAAAATACATGTGTTAGTAACAAATTATGTTCTGCATCAAAATAGTTAATAAAAACATCTTTGGATCATTTATATCAAATACAATTAAGGTTTACACAAATAATAATAATAGGACCTACAGTATTTATATAGCGCCTGATATGGTTGATAATAATCTCTAAGCACTTTACTGTGATATCATTATCACGGTCATCAGACACCCACACAATACATTTATATAGAAATACATAAATAGATTTAGTAACGAACAAATATAATGTAAATATATATGTAAAATAATTCATAATTATATTATTATAAAAAGCGTACATACAATCATAAACAAATGCACTATTCATTGATGAATTGCAATGATCAATAATAATATACTGTACATGAAGATCAATGTGCCTTGATTTGTTTTCTCTTTAATTGTATTACAAATGTATTGGAAACAATAATTGTGTATGGAAAATTTCAAATAAAATCATAATTATTTATCTCATAGTGAAATATAATTTTCTGTATTTCTTGGTGTACTTGGTGAAGAATAATTACCAAATCATTCTTTGCATAATGTAAATAATATGTTACACGATTAAAACTCAAAACAACAGTCCAGTCTTTTTCCATCAGGCAAAATATGAGTCGAAATATACGAGTGAAACATGAAATGAACCACATATTTTCACGGGCTGTCTTCGCGTGTTTCCATTTGCTTGAGAAGCTGTCTTATTTTGTAAAATTACATTGCATTGCACTTTCAATAGACCTATTAATCTTGTGTTGCCATGTCGGGAAAGATTCTGCAAACTTTGATGGTCAGCAACCTTTCTCAACAACGGAAGGTATGCATGAAACCCAGTTCGAATGTTCTTGGTAATCTATACACGAATTGCTACTATATCGGGCAAGCTCCGGCAAGCTTTAGTGGTAGTCAATATGTTAGCGCATTCTGTAAAATGTAAATTCTCCACATTTACAATAATTATGATAATCAAAACGTTAATGATGAAAGCATGGTATCTCCTTACGTGCTCAATCGTCTACTACTGGGCACACATTATTCTTCCTCGTCATTGGGTAGAGTTCGAACCCTCACAATATATTGCACACCATCTAAACTCCCCGGGGGCCGGGGAGCATACTAACCACATGCTGTCAATGGCGAAAGGCTCATGAACACCCGAGCAAGTACCCAACTTTTGGATAGACAGCATCTATGTGGATTGAACGCCTTTGCCGAAGGACAAAAATGCAAGGGTTTTCATCAAACTCGGCACCCCATTTAATTCAGCACCCCACTGCCGAATTTGATTACCAGTACCATCAAACCAGATTGAATGACTTTTCGGAATGGTACGTCTTGCACAGCGGCGCGTGGATGCTACACTGCGAAATACTCGACGTCGACGACTCCCGGCTGTTCCTATGGCAACGGCATGGCGTAATTTCGTCAATTTCTTCCAATTCCGCGGCGGAGATCCCCTCCAGCACCGCGCTGCAGCCGCACCCATCGTCGTCCGCGCGCGTCCCGTACAGCGGGCAGGACGACAAGTGAGTCGTGTGATCGCTGTCATCAACCATGGTTTGTTGTGTGTTACACGAGCGGATGGGCGGGGAGAAGACCTCGCGGCACGTGACCCAGAGAGCGTCCGGGACGTCGCACTGGGAGACGGTGACGTGGAGCTGGAGGTGGATGAACTCCCGAGTGTAGGTTATGTAGAAGACGACCAGGGAGATGCTCATCACCCACTCGGCGAACGCACTGATCAGGTGCGGGACGTAGCCCTGAAAGGATGAACACAAAGGAGAAGAGCGTTAAGAAAGATTGATGATGATAGTGAAAATGACGATGACGAAGTTGATCATCGTGATGGTGATGATGTTTCATGATGATGATGATGATGATGATAATTATGATGACGAAAATGTCGATAGTATTCATGGTGGTGGTGGTGGTAGTGATGATATGAGTTAATAGTGTTAATGGTGATGATGATGATGATGATGATGATGATGATGATGATGATGATGATGAAGATGATGGTGAGATGATGGTGAAGATGGTGATGATGATGATGATGATGATGATGGTGACGACGACGGAGTCGAAAGGTGGTAATGGAAGTGATGATATTATGTTGTAAATGATGATGTTAATGATGATGATGACGATGGTAATGTTGTTCCCGTTTTTGTATTATAATGATCATGATGGCTAATGATAGCAATGATGATGATGATGATGATGATAATGATGATGATGATGGTGATGATTATAATAATTATGATAAATACGATAACGACGACGAAGACGATGATGATATATATACATGCTATCTTACCCCATCTTCCGGCGCCCAGTGCACCTGTGACCTCGTATTATCTCCGTGTGTCTTGTACCACATCATCTCAGCAATCACACCTGTGACAATACCTTAAGTGAAGAATGGGTTAAGGATTATAATTATGTGTCGACTGACGTCCTACATGCATGTATTCATATTATTTCATACTTAACAGATAATTATTTCAAATGATTGAATATGAGCAAAGAAAAATAGGCTTCGCCGGGAATCGAACACGAGACCTCCGGATTGCTAGACCGACCGTGCCAAACCATTGTGATTGAGCCTCAAAGACCCTTGTATGGGGGACGTTCCCACTTACGAAACTTCGGGTTCGATTCCCGGCGAAGCTTATTTTTCTTTGCTCATTTTCAATCATTTAAGATATTTTCTAATCAGTTTCCTCTATCTGTCTATATGTTTGAATTCAGAAAATGATTTATAAAAAAAATCAGATTATCAGCTCATTTGTCAATTTGCGGTTCCTTGTATTATAAATTGCAATATTTAAACATGAATTTGACGTATAAGAATAATAACTCTTATAATTATTCGCCAGATTGCAACAAAAAGTTAACGCACATCATTTTACAGAAACCTCGATAAACGCGAGAGAAATAGTAATACATAATACAAATTAAAAAAACATCCTATTTAGACAACGAATTCGTTACTTTGCGACTATTCGCGAACACATTTTGTATCATATAAGACCTATATAGTAGTAGATAATTACAAGGAGAAAACTCTTACCTAACTTAAGTCAATTCTGTGCCTTTTGACCGTGCCAAAAAGTTCCAAATCGACAAATTAATTATAAAAGATACTATCAAACCCCTATAACGTGAATGACGATACCCTACAGACATGACGGTATCGCACCAAAAATATATTTTCCTAATACGTACATGCAGAGCGCGCTTCAAATTAAAAAAATTGTGTAATGCATCCACAATAATTAGTTCTGTATACCACGCAATGCCGCCTAAGCCAATTTTGTGTGTTTTTAACCATGCCAAACCGATTGACAAATTAAATGATAAAAGAGTAAAATGGATACTATCAAATACAAACCGATCTTATTAGGCTGATAGACATGACGGTATGTTACCGAAAATACATCATTCGTAATAAGTAAAGGACGGTTATGAAACCCCTTTTTTCAAATGTATCCATATATTTGTGTTGTAACCATATTTCTAAGCAAAAATTTAACAGAGTTTTAAAGAAACGTATGCATATTCATACCCCAGACACAAATTATGACGTATTCGATGGAATAATAGTATTATTCGGACAATTTTCAAAATTTTACCAAATCATTTAGGGGGAAAATTTTTCATGAAATAATTATTCGGGCAGACCCCTACGTCCATACGTTATCTTTATGTACATTATAATACTGCGTCTTTCAAAAAGATCGACGTCTGATCTGCAGACGGGTAGATTACTCAAAGTTTAAGGACATCGTTTTGCATCCGTGTAAAAACCTACTTGATCCAATTTCCGCCTCAAAACTTTTTGCGATGAACTTCTAAATGTCCATCATCGGAAACATTTGTAAATAGTTTAATTGAGGGGGCGCGTTTGGGGCAATACCCCCCAAACCCGGGGAAAACTGCTGTTCCTATCATATTTCCATGTTCTGAAACATTGTCAATATTGATTTGAAGGAGGGGGGGGGGGGGGGGGGTGGGGTTGGCGCAGTATGTATAACATGGGAATATTGCTGCCCACTCCCCTACCAATGGTGTGCCCGCTGTCCCACTAATGAGCATGATGAAGAGAAAGGGGGAGGATTGCACTATTATTTTGTTTCATTATTTGTTTAGTCTTTACCTGCGCTACCCTCTTTGTCATGGGGAAATCTTGCACCCAGACCTGCCCCTTTACCCCCCTTTTCCGTATAGTGTGCATGACCCTGACTACGCCATGCACTGATATATAATATATTGACGTCATAGAGACGTAATAGATAGTAAAACTGAAACGTTTGATAGGTGTGGTCCGGATCGGTCCGGATAACATAATTGTTAGTACATGTTTAGAAAAGAAAGAAAGATGGGACTGTGCGTGTCTGGTTTAAAGGAGATTAAGAAGATAGTTAACATATCGGCCTACACACGTGACCATGCACCCAGTGCATCTTCGAAGAAATGCATTAATCATGTTAATTTTACAGTGCAGTTTGTTCGGATGCGATGCCCTGTCCACGTTTCCGAAGACGCAATAACTTTATTATTGTATTTTGTCTCAGTTTTGTTTGTTCATTGTCTCAGTTTTGACAATCAAAAGCAGCATTCGAAAGTGGTAACATAGTTTGACGTTTTGAGTTTCGCAAAGCCAGACCGAGGGCGGCCAGAGGGAAGGAGGCGGTAGCCCCTTGAGTTCGAATATGAATAATAATGGGACTAAGTATTGTATATCATTTATGGCAGCACTGATTTATGGAATATAAAGACAAAAGGAAATAGAGAGATATGACCCGAAACCTGGAAAAAGCACATTGATCCAGAAACCGGAATATATAGGTATGTTATCAGAACTTGTAATAGAAGTGGGCTCCATTGTACTACATTAGTTTTGCATAATTTCCTGCAATAAGCAGAAAAATCACACAGTTACTGATGGAATGGTGGGGCAGAGGAAAAGCTCGGATTCTTTTCGGGATTTAGGGGTGAGAGGGGGCCTATATATGGAATCATTCGCCATGCCATTCATTTTGTTTTTAGTATATTCAAATGTGGTGCATTTTTATGCATTGACAAATCCCATTTTCAATACCAAGTATGCCACAAAAAAAATCTTTACAGTGAGACTTGGGTCAAAAACAAAATAATAATGGCTGATTTTACAAATTAAAAAGGGTCACGACACTGAGTGAGGGGAATTCAACATACCCATGTAATGGTAACTTGTCACTGAAAAAAGAGATCTGTCATTCTCGTCCTTCTTGATGTATGGATTTCATTACGTAATTATACAGTAAGCTAGTAAACGGTTAGATTTATTCGATTTACCAAAACCGCGTGACGCACTACTTTGTCACGTGACTTTTTCGAGTGACGCAAAACAAAATAATATTATCTTGCTTGTCAAGTACATAATACTACTTCATCAGGGGACTGTGGCTCAGTGCTAACTGGTACGGTATCTGTTTTTGCCTAAAGAATAATACAAACAAAACAGGCTTTCTAACAAAATGTTAATATACCACCTCCTAACCAGATCTTCCCGCGTTAAATGTACATGCCTGGGGAGGGGGGGGGGGGGGGGGGGGGGGGGGAACTTTCTTAGTTCCAACACATATTGCTCGGGGTATTATGTTTCGGGCATTTCATTTACATACATACGACGTAAATATTGTTCTCGTTAAAAAATATGTCATGAAAGACATGATGAGGGAAGGAGGAGTGTATCATTAGTATCAAGTGGCGTAGCTACGGAGGTCATTGGGGGGGGGGGGGGGGGGAGGGGGGGGGGGAACGTCCCCCAATAAATATATATATTTTTATTACGCAGTCAAACAAAACGGAGCTTACATGTACAGTGTTCTTATCTTATGCATAGACATAATTATGTACAAATTCGAACAATTAAACGCACCCCAATGGAGGTTGAGAAACTTATGTTGCGTCTTTTGGAACTGAGTTGTATCGTAAATGTTACCTTGATCTTTCTATGGACTCACGGTCCATGACATTTAATTAGAAATCTACGTCGGTGTCGGTTTACGTCGAGGAAGTGATAATAATTCAGAACATGGACCAGAATAAACGAAACAACAAGACCTGTACAATTTTGAAATAGATAATAATTACATGTAGAGAGATTGGGACCTATTCTCAAACTATGAAGATTGTACACGTGACGCTCTTTTTTTCTCAAAATGAGCCACTTTTTGGAAGAAATAGATTATTTCGTAAAGTGAAATGAAAATAATGTTTTGATACTTTAAAGCGGCTAAAAATAACGAATTCATTTATTGAAACGAAATCGTGACTTCTTTAAATGCTATTCAAGTTGACCTTGAGTACTGTGGATATGTTACGGAATGGGTCGCAAATAACCTGTTTTGTCTAACCATACTGTCTTGTTTCGAAGTGTTGCAAAATATAATATCCAAACAGCTATCGGTTTTTGCACTGCTGTTTGCAATTGCAAATCGGCAGGTGACGTAGCATGGTCGGATGGGGGTTGGGGGGGGGGGGGGGGGGTGGGGGGGGGGGTGGCGGGGCGGGGGGTGGCGGGGCGGGGGGTGGCGGGGCACGTGAATTATAATATATTGCTTTATTTTCCTGTTAAATTTTAACCTTATGTTTGTGATGTTTATTTCATTTTGTTATGATAATGATTATGATTATAATTTTATTAATATTATTATTTTTATTATTATGATTATTATTATTATTATTATTATTATTGTTCCTTTATATTGTATTAGTATTATCATTTTTATTATTATTATTATTATTATTATTATTATTATTATAATTGTAATTTTTTTCTTCATCATTCTTATTATTATTATCATTGTTATTATTATGTGAGCTCGGTCGTGCCCCCTCCACGTAGCTACGCCACTGCTATAACATATATCCAAACAGTTATTGTTCTTGGCACGGCTGTTTGCAATTACTGGCGGCATATTGCCAAGCAAAATTTCGAAGCAATATTTTTACGTCCGCAATGGCGATGGCGGGAAAAACCCGCGTGACTTTATGGGTAGGTCTCCGTAAGAATGTTCAAAATCGTCTTAAAACCTTTCCCTGTTAATGGTGACCTTGAATACTGGTTATCCTAACTTTTAATCTACATTGTTGTAACGTAACAGGAATTCACAGTACGTACAAAGGAATAGATTGACATTTGTAAAATAGTATGCAAATAAAAAAAAACCATCAAATAAATGTATGATGACATAATTTTGTCACTGTCCCATTATATATCCTGGTTTATACAAAAATTGTACGTTCATCGCACACTTTTAAGAACGTTCTGCTACTCGTTAAACAGTGTTGTGCAATTGTCATGGTTTGGGGGCTAGTTATGTATACATTAATTTCTTATATCTGCAAACACTCTACATTAGCTTTAATTGGGAACATAATTCGGTTTCTTGATATGATCGACCGACGATCAGATCAGATATAAAATTGATCATGGGCAATATGACAGCGCGATTTACGTCCTTGGTTGCTCCTAACTCAATACAGGATACGACAGTGGTGTAACTACGCAGTGGGTTTTTTTTTTGGGGGGGGGGGGGGGGGGTATGGGAGGCCCCCTAAATTTTCCCAAAAGCGGATAAAACAAAATTCAAGTAAAATCCAAAATAAAGGTGTGCCTCCCAAATCTGTCAGATTTCATGATACGGCACGATAATACAGGATATGACAGAGGCAATAAATACGAGGAGGTGGGGGGGGGGGGGGGGGGGCACGTAAATCACATTCGTAACTAAATCATTTTGCGAACGCCTTGCGCACGGTGTGAAATACGCACTGGCTCAGTGTAATGTAGTACACACAAACTAGGCTAGTTCGAAATGGCGAACCGCGGAGTTTAGCATCCATAATCAAGTATGACCATTGGAAAAGGTGGCTCGGTTTTTAATAATCATACACGCGGTGCCATTTTGCAAACGTCTTGCACACGGTGCGAAATACACTCTATCCCTGGATCAGTGTGTAGTGCGCACAAACTAGCCTAATATAGTTACAGTAAGGAATCTAGTTACTACATGTACTATTGTGCATGAGGAATGCTCTCTACATCCCCACGCAGGACCATCTTTAAAAAGGATACTAGTTAACATGGAGACTCCCGTTGTCGTGGTGATGATCAGCCGCATCCGACATAGCATCATCGTGTTGTATTGTGGGTAGAGCTTGTAGGAGATGACGGTGTGTGTTATGCAATAGGCCGTGCCCATGACGAACAGTAGGAAAGCACCAATCAGATGGACGATCAGAACATTTGAATCCTGAAACAAAACAAAACAAAACAACATGACCAATATACGCATGGATATTTTCATGGACGTATAAGATGGAGGCTGGGGTACTTACAGCCCTCGTATATGTTTAAAACCCTCATTTAGCTTGGGGGCACGGGTCCCATTACTTTGGCAAACCAATACAAACACTATAGGGTATACAGTTATACCAACAATAAAGAAATACATAAAGTGTGCCCCCAATAATTAACGCGCCCCCCCCCCCCCCTCAGTTAACCATGCCAATGATCTTGTTTTCGTCATCCTAGATAGACAACAAGGTTGTCTATATAATAGTTATATAAATTTGGTATTACGGTTATTATTTTAGTTAATTACACAAATTGTTACACTTTCCATGATTAGAAGGAAAACAATTGATAGTGTTCTCAGTAGCTTCGTGTTTTTCTTCATGACACAGTGACTGTAACTTGCCAATACTAGCCACATACGTCATCAGGGTCATATAACATCCAAAACAGGATGAGCTTTCATTAGTTGTATTTGTTCGTAGTGTGTTGACTGTTGAGGTTTCACCTAGGCCTGGTATGCAAACTTAGGGAGCAACACATAACTAATAACTTATACACTTGATTGGATAATCCAAGAAACAAACTAAGGCATATGTAATAACCGTTACACACACCAATGCGCTTAGATTACTTTTGACATTCAGTCCGATCCAGTCATCCAGTCATGCATATAATCATATCTCCAAACGTAACCATATACAATTACGTTTTAACTAAATTTGAACAAAAACAAAGATAGTGACATTTCCGCTCGGTTAAAATAAAGTTTCACGCATCATTTGATATTGATATTATAACGATAATATAATAATTGCTCAAAAACAAACATGATGAAACACATCATTTGGGTAGCAAGAACAAGTAGAAGGAGAAGGACGATGACGAGAATGAGGAGGACGATGAAGAGAAGGTGGAGAAGGAAGAGAGGTGGAGGCAGAGGCGGAGCAAGAGCAGGAGCAGGAGCCGGAGAAGCAGGAAAAGAAATGCGAGGAGGAAGTGGGGAGCAGGAGGGTGGAAAGGTGGGGGGGGGGGGGGGTAGGATTAGGAGGAACAGTGGAGGAGATGGAGAGGGAGGAGTAGGAGGAGGAAAGAGATGAGAAGGAGGGGAGAGGGTTGTTGGGAAGAGGGGATGAAGGATAAAGGGGTCAGGAAGCAGGAGAGGAAAGGGGATAAGAGGGAAATGAAGGGGAGAAGGAGGAGGAGGAAGAAGGTTAGAGTAGGGATACGTATATATGATGAAGATTATGAGGGGGGCAAATAGGAGGAATGTGGGAGTTGGGAGTGTAAAACGGGGAAGAGGAGAAAGACGAGGGGAGGTGGAAAAGAAGAGACAGAAAAGGAGGAAGAGAAAATAATATAGAAAGACGAAGGAGGAGGAGGATGAAGAAGAGGGCGGGGGCGGGATCTATATAGGACTAACTACGATCTATTGGATAAGGAAGGTGTTGCTTACAAAAGTTACCTGGAAGTTTGCGACCAGAGTCATCCCGAACCCGGAGATCCAGCCGAATATCAGACCCCAGATGTTCATGCTCTTGATCTTGATGTAGTAGGGCGGGACCAGGCTGGTGAGCTGGCGGAACCGCACGAACACACCGGCAAATACTGAGGGAGAGGAAAGAACAACAACAATATTTCATGTTTAACATGTTTAAGAGAGATTGGGGTAATTTATTTAGTTACTCTTTCTGGTTACAACATAAAAAACACAAATTTTCAGTTAATAATACTCTACATCGCTTTCCCATCATGTTCATGTCGATTCTGGATGGGATATTTTTAGATTTTTCATGAATTCGTTATTTTTGTTTTTATTCGCTCTGGCGTTTCCCCCTTTCTTCAGATTCTTCCGTCGGGAAAACCTGCGGTTAATACTAACTTAATACCCCTACAAAAATATGTATTTACAAATTTACATGTCAAGAAAATACACCTCATATAAATAGATACACACTGAATAAAGTACGCAATTCAAACAATGATGAAAGCAATGTACATTTCTTCTAGGTTAGTCATCATGGTTTATTTTTATTTTTATTGAATCCTTAATTTTCTTCCGTATGTAAAATATATACATAATTATGAAGATATTGTATGGCTATGACTTGAATGATTGACGCATGTCCAAAATCATCCTAAAACATCACCGTCTAGCTATAATGATCTCTATAATCGCCACGATCACCACACGGGGTGTAACCAGGATCAGCCCAAAGGAGGGGGGGGGGGGGGGGGGTCAGTATTTCACATAAATGAAACAACGATTACCCCCCCCCCCCCCCATACACACCACACACACACACACACACACACACACACACACACACACACACACACACACACACACACACACACACACACACACACACACACACACACACACACACACACACACACACACACACACACACACACACACACACACACAAACACAAAATGTATAAATACAATAAGTCGTCTTGTGTCAAGAGGATGGGAGGTGGGGATGGAGGTGGGGTCCCATAGAAGAAAAACGGGGGTCTGAGGGGTAGGCCAACGCCCCCTCACCCCCTAACCTCCGCCTAATGGCGTATAGCGTGGTCCGACTGATTTGGGGCGTTCTTTACAGTTATATTTGGATTTTTCTTCTTCAAATTATTGGGGGCACGTGTCACACGAGCCCCCGTGGCCCCTCCAGCTACGACACTGTCTCCGCCATCAATATCAATGAAATAGGCATGATGGGGGAAAATTATAGGAAATGTCAGGTTTTGCGGTGTTTGGTTTGATGAGTATGGATTCACTGGGGGAAGGGTGGTGGTTTAAGAAGCGTTGATTGACATGAGAAAATATATCTACTTCTATTTTGAGGATGAACGGTCCCCTCTATAAGATTGTATAAAGCCCACCACCGACCACACACTACACTATCCGACGAGCGACTATATATCTGAACTAAAAACAAGACGTGCGTACTTTATAGTTCAAATCCTTATTCGTTCGTTGGGTCGGATTGTACAGTGTGCGTTATGCCCGGCGCACGGATCCTCCTTGTGAGGATTTGAAGGAAAAAACCGCCCTCGTCTGCATGACAACGAACACGCTTTAACCCAATGTGTACTTTATCGGGTCCCTCATGGTGAATTTGCGGTGTTTGAATTGCGGAGTGAACTATTATATTAGGGAATCGAAGGTGGTGGTTTTGACACGATGATTGACAAGGAAAGAAAAATAGGATAAAATATATTAAATTTCCTCGATCCTTTATTGACGTACTTTGGTTTTCCTTTGGTGACATGTGGTGAGATACTGACATGATTGATGTAACTGCAAGATGGGCAGAACGCAGAATGGTGTTGGTGAGGGGTAATTGGGGGGGGGGGGGGGGGGGGGTGGGGCGGGCACTCACGTAATGGCAATACGGGTATGTGCCGTTTTGAAGACCCCCCTTTTCGGAGCCGATTGCCGCTCTCAAGGGTCTCATTTTCTTCGAAAGTAGCCGCTCTATATAGACCTATTAATACACACTAGCCGCTCTATAGACTATGAGTTTAACACATATCCGCTCTTTAGACCTTTGAAAACAAAAAGGAGCCGCTCAATAGGCCCATGTATTCGTGACGCCGTTTTCTGCTCTATAATCTCCCTTACGGTCGCTCTCTAGTCCCCACGGTCACGGCGCTGGACAGCTCCGGCCAAAGACCCTATTTTCCACCTCTCATCCGCTACCTAGACCCCAGTTTTGAAGTTTGATGAGGCATACCCCCGCCGAAAGATAATTCGAGTGCACCCCTCCCCATCTCATTGGCATCACAAATGTTCATAAACTTCATTGTGGTGTTTGGATAGCGGTCAAACGATTCACTTGGGGAAGGGTGGGGTGTTCCGTTTGATAGACTACTGTACACGAAAGGAAAATAAAACAAATCAACATTGGTCTCAGAATCATGATTCTCTGTTTCCGTAGCGTGATGAAGCAAAATTATACAAAATTTCACTCCTTTACACACTTTTTATACGGTATTATACGTTTTTTTTTTTATAGTGTGACTGTAGGTTTGTGTGTATGTGTGTGCGTAATTGAGGGACTGATGTGTGTGTATGTGTGTATGCACGTGTGCGTGCGTGCGTGCATACGTACGTGCGTACGTGTATACCGTAGCGTTAGGAACGGTTTGGGAGAGGCCTTTCACAAAGTTCACATCAAAGTTTACCCGAATGCTGAATGGATATTGGGCGATTATAATCTTTATAATTAATTTGTCACACGGATCTCCGATCCAAATTAGTCATTACACCTTTACATACCCCCCAGCCACCCAGCGGAAAATGTAAGGGTCCGATAACTTATATCTGACATTAAACATTGACAGGCGCCGCTAATTACATCGCTGTTCCGCCTTGCAGGGTGTGACCCACCTCTAAAAGATTCATGCATATAAGGCACACTAAGAAATAAAGGTTTACATGTGCAACTTTAAGGGTGCAATTGTGCACCCCCAAAACGGGGGTCTGCTACATATGGGGTGCACAGATGCACCCTTAGAGAGTACGTCGGCACCTACCCAGGGTGCTTACCCCAATTTGGGGTGCAACATTGCTCCCTTAAGGGTGCTGCTATTTCAGCAACTTTAGAGTGCGAATTTGTACCTTCTTTTTAAGTGGTGTGTGGTTACCGACCATCATGTCTTATACCCGGCTTTACTCCCCCCCCCCCCCCCCCCTCCCTCGCCCCTGATCTATCAATGAATATGAGGGTATGAAATCTTATATTATTTACTATGAACACATTTTGTGTATTCTAGTTTAGACCCCAAATCAGTCTCACTTTCGACAGCTGTTCCACTGCAACTGCCTCTGGCTCGACCGACCGTCTCCACGTACTAGCTCGTATTGGTATGGGGTATAGAAGGAACCTTGCCGACATGCAAGGACACACTTATATAAAGTGTGAACACAGTGTGTTGACCACAATGTTAAATTCGAGCATTTCCACAGTGTGATATCCAGCTCACACTGTGAAATTGCTGAGATACACAGTGTGAACGCAGGAAAATTCACACTGTAGCGATAGTGCCCTCACAGTGAGGTCACAGTTTGTTCACAGTGCGAGTTGGTTTTCATACTGTGAAAACAGTGTGTTCACACTGTGGATGAGTGTGTTCTTTCAGGCAGGGCTATTCACAGTGTGAAAGCCAGCTCAAACTGTGAACACACTGTGAAATTGCTAAGATACACAATCGGTGTGAGCGCACCGTTTTACGCTCTGTGAGCGCAGGCAATTTCACCACCCGGCGATAGTGCCCTCGATCACAGTTTGTTCACAGTGTGGTCACAGTGTGCTCACAATGTGAGTTGGCTTTCACACTTTGAAAACGCTCGAATTTAACATTGTGGTCCACACTGTGAAACATATTGCGTTCACACTGTGTTCACATGCACTGTGGATGAGTGTGTTCTTTCCGGCAGGGACATGTCTTATTATCAGAGAAAACACAATTTATGAGGCGGGTATTTCGGGTAAAATCTTACCCTGCATGTCGTTATCAACGCTTCATCTGCTTGATCAGTCTAAATGATAATTTAGTTGGATAATATTTGATTTCCGATCGTCTGGCCCTCCCATCAGTTCTGCAAGGAAGTTACCGGCTTCACAGGGGTTTATATTAACTTGGTCTACACCCACTTGATCAAGTACATTATCTTCCATTTTTTCCAACTCTAAATCTGACCCTCACTTCACCCAGAAGAGGTGTTCTCATGGTCTCGTGGTCCGAGCTCCGCTCTTCGCACAAATCGGCCCGGGTTCGAATCTTGGCCGCGTCTATCGGAAGGTGACGATAAAGGGCGGTCCCAGGCGTAAATAATCATAATTGATTAAACTCGTCTGCAAAAAACAAATAACTTTCCACACAACCCCACTTCACTCTAATCCTAACCCCAGCCCCTAATCCTAATCCTAATCCAGATCCCTTTTCCCCATCCAAAGCCCTGAATTCTGACTATAATATAAGCAGACGCAATGGAAGTATAGATTGAAGGATGTAATGTAGATCACGAGGGCCTATAGTGGGTCATAATGATAATTGATACAAATTATTCTAAAATGAATTAACCTCGATAATGATGTGATTTTCCTCGAACACCAATGAACACCAATAAAATACAGACAAGAAACAGTATTGGATTAAGACTGTCAAGTGGATATCAATTGAAAACGAAATTAGTTAATCAGGTCAGTGATAATAACGTGATAGATGATACATTTTCCTTATTTTGTATTGATTCAGTTGTCTGGCTTTTTTTTGCCTAGAAGGTTGTCTTATAGCTTTGTATGATACACCCAAAGATGGTCATTGATAAGATGCCCCCCCCCCCCCCCCCCCCCCGTTCCCCAATCAATACTGGGGAGGGGGTCACTACAAATTGAAGTTCCTTGGAGCTATAGTTTTGTAGCAGTAACCATGGTAACATCATCATAAAGAAAGACAAAGGTTATGAAGCGGCTCCCTGGTCTTGTTAATGTTTAGTCAAATGGTAAAAATTAACAAGATGCCATGTTTAGAATGTCCATCATAATGTTCTTCATCATGTTACGCCACGGGGTATGTGTGTGTGTGTGTGTGTGTGTGTGTGTGTGCGTGTGTGTGTGTGTGTGTGTGTGTGTGTGTGTGTGTGTGTGTGTGTATGTGTGTGTGTGTGTGTGTGTGTGTGTGTGTGTGTGTGTGTGTGTGTGTGTGTGTGTGTGTGTGCGTGTGTGCGTGTGTGCGTGTGTGCGTGTGTGTGTGTGTGTGTGTGTGTGTGTGTGCGTGTGTGTGTGTGTGTGTGTGCCGTAATGGGGAGGGTGGGGAGGGGTGGGAGTCTGTGTGCGGACAAGAAATCTCGACTGCTGAACGGATAAAATGCACCCCTTTTCCTCCTCAAATGAATCCCGGAGACGGTCATCATATCATAATCCTGATCTAGTCACCCCTTCGTCACCCTTACTTCCCCCCTCACCAATAACCGGGCCAAACTTAAGGCCGAAACCTAGAGATTAAAAAAGAAAAAGAAACTGCATCAATACTCGAGCATCTTTTTATGACATAGCCGTTTAAAGGTTCTTCATCATTAACGACAACTAAAGGCATGCAGCTGTGGCGAGGTTAATGCTGATGCGTGCATGACTCCCTAAATTGGCAATATTCTCTGTTAAGTTTTGTATAATGTCCTCATGTAACGACATGAGGCAATTAATCCAAAGTATGAAGCAATTAACAATCAAATGAACGTCTTACTTTGGTCAAGGGAGTCAACTACTGTACGAGGCTGAGACTATACTACTCAGATTTGCTTTAGGAGATCGATCGAGCACTACGACAAAGGGATGCGGATATTCCGCCTAATTGAAACACAGGTCCCTTGACCTAGACATTAATTAGCCAACTTGCTAGCATTTCCTGATCATTTTACTTCTTTCTTTCTTCAAATTGTATTAAATAATTAACTTCAATTTGTATTTCCTAACTAAGTACGTGATAATCAGTAATTTCCAAGTAATATTTATGTAATTGGAAGGTGGTGGGATGGGGGAGGGGGGGGGGGGGGGGGGGGGGGTGATTAAGGCAAACATGTGCGAGTTTTGTTTTTATTGGCATGAATACATGAATACTGCGTGAATCCTCAAATCGGTAGCTTGAGAAGAGGGTGCTGAAAGACTGAGGGCATGCAAGGCACAAGAGATGCGTTAATAGTATACCGCCTAATTATTTAATTTAAACACAGGAATGTTCTCTGCCCGTTCTCTGACTTAATTAACATTCATTAGATAAATTTCTAGCTACGTTCATTATTTCCTCAAAATTGAAACTATTTTTATACATTTTATCAAACCATTAATTTCAATTGTATTCTATAACGAAGCAAATAAGTCATTATTCATATAATTTCTGAATCGTATTTCTGCAATTGGTGGCGAGAGGGGGTCGGCGCAAAAACTGCGCAATTTGTTCACCGAAACTTTAATTGGCAACTTACAGGAAGAGATATCAAGGTTATATTATAATCTGCGTATCTCCTTAAATTGGCAGCTCTGAGAAGGAGGTGATGATAAGTTGAAAGCACGGTGTGACGAGGGAAGTTCCGCCTTATTTAAACACAGGTTTAATTTACCCTTGACCTGACAATACTTTCCTTTTTTGCAAATGCTTCCCAATAGATTTTGTTGTTGTAGATGATAATATTAAACATAAAAGTGTCTTTTAAATTGTATTCGTGAATTTTGTTTGTATTCACGCGTCGTCTCCCTGTCGGAAATATCACACTCATCCACAGTGTGAACACACCGTGTTTCACAGTGTAGACCACAATGTTAAATTCGAGCGTTTTCACAGTGTGAAAGCCAACTCACACTGTGAACACACTGTGGATGAGTGTGTTCTTTTCGGCATGGCTATTCTTGTGGGTGTATTGATTATTAAAATTGCTTGGCTTAGATTTCTTTATCAACAGCTAATTGTAGCTGAAAAGGGCAATCCATCCCAGTAGTGATGGTAGTGGAAAATAAATAAATGCAATAAGATAGTATGCCGATGCTTTACTGTCCCCTTTACATGTCCCCTTAATTCTAGCCCTAATTTCGATTTATCCAATTTTGCATTCCTTTGTTCCTAACAAATGTACTGCTCATTAATAAAAATGCCACTACATTTTGCAATAACGCATCTTCTTCTTCTTGTATACTGCCCAACGCCCCAGGGTAGGGGCCAACCGGGCAGGGTAGTTGCGCAGATCTTGTTGGCGCGGAAGAGAGTCTGGTTTACTGGTTGCTTTGCTCGTGTGTTTGAGGTTGAATCTCGATGCAGCATTCATTTCCATGATCACACTTAGTACTCAAGCGTTGCATAATTGAAGAGGGTGATGAGTAATTCTTTAAATTGGCAACCTACAGGACGGGTATCGGTGATATAAGACTGATAGGTTCAGGCTTTCGTTTACAAGGATACGGTGATGATAAGTTGAGGGCACAGCAAGGGTATGGGGAGATTCCGCCTAATTTCAAGGCAGGATTTCCCGCCAATGGCCGACCCAGACGCTCTGGGATTTCTTCCTACTCGCTTACTGTCCATCTTTTCATTTCCTTTAAAAAAAAAAGTGAAAAGAGGTCATGCCATGTTTGGCTAAAAAGTAAGTTGTGTTTGTATGCGAAAATATATTGTTTATATTCGTCCACGTGCATGATCAAACCAATGCGAAACTACTTGATCAAACTCTTAAAGGGAATAATGCAAGTGTTAATCAATAATTCAGGTCTGTATTGTAAACAAAAATAACAACATTGTTTTACTTATATGAGGCTCATTATAACGTACTAATATAACTACAATTTACTATTGACATTGTAATATCTACGTCGTTAATTTGTTTTTCAATGATAAGTTCCCTCATTATGAAAGGAAAATTCTAATGTTATGCTTTAATATTTTGTTTAAGGCTTTGATAAAATCAATATACAATTTGATAAATTAGTAGGTATTGTGGGTAAAATAGAAACTTCCTATCTGACTTGCACAGTACATTTGTAATGAACTTTAATAGGAGCCCTTTCTTCATGTAATTCCAAGAGTAGATGCTCACTGTTTTCAAGTAAAAGCTAAGGGGCCTTGCAAAGTTAAAAACATTACAAACATGCTCACCCCACCCACCCACCCCCCTACCCCCCTATCCAAACTTTTTTTAAAATTTTTTATCCATCTCCGACATAGCCTTTAACAAGGCTTCGTGTCTCAAGCAAGCAATGGCTGCGCGCATGCAGGATCAGGAACGACTGAACACATGATGGAACACATGCATACTATACCGTGCATTTAACTCAGCTCAGACGAGACATGCCTTGTCAAGAGGCTATCTCCGACATGGACAGAAAACTCAAATCATATAATGACTTTTTAAAAGTCATTACGGTATATGATTTGAGACGAGTAAAGTGTATTTTTTTACACTAAATCTGTATTTATTTATTTTTTTATTTTTATTTTATTTATTTTATTTATTTATTTATTTAATTTATTTAATTTTGTATTTTATTTATTTTATTTTATTTATTTTTTTAGGGGGGGGGGGGGGGTTTCCAAATAATTTTGTATTATCCAAAATGGCCCTGGACCCACCCACCCAGTTCCAAATCTTATTTGGATGGTTGGAATTTTTTTAACTTTGCAAGGCCCCTAATTCACAGTCATTTTTTATTCTATAATCATCAGTCATCAAAGGTAAAACAAAAACCGACGTTATCGCTCAAACTGTTGCAGGAAACTTCGATTATAATCGAGGACAACGCAAGATGCAAATGCGATAAAATAAGAACCATAGGTAAAGGAAACAGGTAAAGATCGGGATTAAGGGGTTATAAGAAAGGGGCGACGATTGATGCTCTACCATTTCTTGTATAGCGATGCAAAATCACATTTTTATTAAACATAATTACTATTATATCGTAGCATTACCATTATTTTCATTATATTAAAAGTGACCAGAACGTCAATGACGTAGCGCTCATCCGCCATCTCGCAACATCAAATATCGCAAATTTCATGTGGTACACTTTTCAACTGGTCAAAAAATAAAAATTTGATGCCCTGGAAGGGACATAAAAATACAAAAAATAAAAAATTAGAGTGACAAAAATATAAATTTGACGCCCTGGAAGGGACATGGGGAAAAAAAAAATAATAACAATAAAATAATAATAATAATAAATAAATAAATAAATAAATAAAAAAAAAAAAAAAAAAATTAAATTTAAAAATTAAAAATTACCATAATTAATGAATGGAGAAAAAAAAAAAGGAGAAGAAGCATTTTTTGTGATTTCGAATAAATTTGCATAAATTACCATAGATAATGAATTTCACGATTCTGTGTAGAAGTTTTAAATCCCCCTCCTAGCCCTATCTTATAAAACAATCAGAATCAAAATCGGTTGAAAAATAACGAAGAAGAAGCATTTTGAAAACTGTGGACGGACGGACGGACGACGGACGCCACGGCATGGCATAAGCTCATCGGGCCCTTCGGGCCGGATGAGCTAAAAATGGTATCCAGATCATCTTATCTCCAATGCATGCATGAAATCAGAAAAGAGAAAACAAACGAACGATTGTGAATGATGTTTGCACTGTTATGTTGTTGATTCCATTGTGATAATTTGAAAACCTTTTGAGTTTAGTACCTATTCTCCTATTCTTAGCTGAACGCCTGAGAATAGTTTACTGAGAATAGTTTACTAGATTCATGGCGCATTATAAGTGCTCTATATTATTATTATTATTAACGGGAGAGTTTGAAATTGAAAGTTCAACTAAAAATAAACTGCCGGTGTATCATGATTAATATGTAATATGGTATTATGTGTGTGCATTTTGTTCAATTCCTGCGAGCTAAGAATGATGTCTCGGGAGACAAGCCCGGGGTATTCTGGGGTACCACTGGGAACTGTTGGGAATAATAATTTCTAGAATAATGCACGCGAGTAAAATGTTGTCTGCTAGCGAAATGGCGGAAAGAAACCCCCCGCAAGCCTGGTAACAATCATGTCAGCTCCCCCCCCCCCCCTCACCCTCTATTTCACATGAGTTGTCGACAAACAGTATGATATTGTATGCAGGTTATGCGTCATAGTTTGATATAATTGGTATATTCAAGTAGTTACTAACCCCTTGGTATATATATATTATGGCTACATTATGGTTGGGTATTATCTGATGATATCTCCCTCCATCTAAAGTCATATACCCCTCTTTTCCCCTTTTTTTCAAAATCGTATGCTTTAAAGTACTATAAAATTTGTGAGAAAAGAAAGAGGGAATATACGCCATAAATACATTACGCCCGCCCCCAGAGACAGAAAAATTATTATTATATACAGTATATTATCGATTTTATTTTCAATTCAACCATCATGACCACATGATGGTTGCAGACGTTCGAATCCGGTGTGCAGTTTGACAGTTTACCTGCATGGTATTTCACAAGGTATACAAGTAAAGACTGATCTAAGTTTGACTGCCTAATAAGAAATAAATTCGATTTTATTTACCTCCGCACTGATATTTATATTATAACTAAAAAAAACAACTAAGTTATCATTATTTAGACGTGAGGCCTTATTAAAATGTTTCAATATACCTTTACTTTCTAGACGATAGTATTACGTGCATTGAAATTTAAATTCCTACAAGTTGTTGTCGTTCTGTGCTCAAATAACAGGAAAGTTCGTTAAGACCAGGGTATCACGTATTACGTAACACTGTCAAGCGATGAGGGAATAAACATATCTGCACATTGTCATCCAATGTGACATAATTATGTTTGTGATCCTTATTAACAGCTTTATTGCCAGTACAAAGTATATCCCATTTTTTACATAAACTACTTTGGTTTTCATTGAATGTTTCATTCAGGGTTACATCTGTCTCGTCTGTCTTGCGTTAACTGTATTCTCTGACTGTTCGAAGTTGTCACACAATTTATTGTTGGCAACCATGTACCTGATGTTTGTCAGGGATCAGACCCCTGTTTCATAAACCTTTGTAAATGGTAAATGCCAGATTATCACTACACTCTAAAAATGAAGGTGCTAAAAAACGAGTGCTGCTCGCGATCGTGCACCTGGAGGAGCTAATTTAGCACTACAAGTGTAAGTAGTGAATAAAAGTCTGCGAGGTGCTAAAAGTTCGGTGCTGAAAACTAGTGCTGTGAAAACAGCACCACTGGTGCTGTGAGAACAGCACCACAACGTGCTAAATTCGTAACAGTAGAAACTGTATATGATACTTTCGTTAGAGTGTATTCGGCTTCCCGTGATGCGAGTTAGCTCAGTCGGTATCGCGTCTGACTGGGGTCTGACTTGGACGCGTGGGATCCAAGGTTCGAATCCTACTATCGGACATCTTTATCCTGCTTCTTTTACCACGAAATACATATGAGCTAAATTAAGTTCCGAGTTAACGGAAGCCACCCCTCCCCCGTATTATCTTTTAGCACTATGGGTTTTATTCATCACACACAATGTGGATTTCTCGGCACCAAAAGTGCAAATTCGGTAACACCTCAAGTGGTGCTAAACTAGCACTTGTACTAGTGCCAAACCAGCACAGGCGGTGCTGTCCCTATGCGAGCACCGAACAGGTGCTGAATGTAGCCCTCCAAGTGCTAAAAACAGCACTTGGCACTTTTTTGAGTGTACCGGAAAGAACACAGTGTGCTATTATTGTGAACACACTGTGTAGACTATGTGACATTGGGGCGTTTTCACAGTGTGAACACTCATCATGGCACACTGTGAACACAACGTGCAATAATTGCTGATATACACATTCAGTTTGAGCGCACTATTTTATACACTGTGAACGGCAGCAATTTGACACTGTGGCGACAGTGCGCTCCCAGTGTGTTTACATTGGTGTCACAGTGTGATCTCTCCGGCAGGGATTATAACTACTCTGTCTACAGCCAATCAGCAAGGGGCATTAACGTTCAGACTTGCACAGGTGTTACGCATTCATAAAATATAACAAATTTAACCACGAAAATTAAGCAATCTTCCGAAAGTGTTATTGTCGCATCATCCCAAGGTCAGATCGGTCTTGCGTTACTGTCATGACATGTCACATCTGTCCGGAGATGTTGTATACAGGGGTAATGAGGCACATTTGACGTGCTCAAATGACAGATCCAATAATCATGTCCCACGCATAAATATTTTGGTGAATGCTGACCATCTGTTCATGGCTGAAATTGACGACAGAATTTGAATTGGTCAGCATGGGATCGTTCCAAGAGTATCCATACCTTTCAGCGCATTAGTAGTATCTTTAACAGTTTAAAGGGATAGTACATTCTTGAAAAACTTATTTTAGTCATTGAAACATTATATTTATTATTATGACCACGCTTGAATAGCAGACACAAATCTGTATATCACACTTATTAGGATTGTTTTAAATTAAAACAGTAAATAACGCGAAAGGGTGTTATTCAGACACCTGAGACAGAGCCGTACTTACACATTTTTCATTAGAAAGAATATAATATTTTTTTCTGATGAATAATATGTGTTCTTGCAGATCACAAACCCGGTTTGTCTCGCCAAACAATTATTTTCTAAAAACGCCCTGTTAACCAGATCTGTCATATTACAAAAAAATAACTATTGATATTTATTTTGAATGATTTAGTTAACTGGTCACAAAATATGTATATGTATATTTATGTTTTGTATATTACGTTGTAGGGCCTCGGCGAAAAACAGCGCTCCGATCACTGACAGAGCTACCCTACCAAAATTAAACGAATAAATTTAATGCAAAAAATCAAACAAAACTATACCTTTAACAGTCGGACTGGTCTTGTGTGTTATTTTGTATTGTCCACAATATATGTCACATAGTTGACGTATTTTGACAGATCTAATCTAATAATCATGTCCCACGCAACAAAATATCTCGGCGAATGATGACTGTCCATCTGTTCAAGGCAGGAATTGATGACTGAATGGCAATTGGTCAGCACTGGATTATTTCAACAGTATCCATACACCATACATTTTGGAGAATTAACAGTAACTATCCTTTAAAGGGATAGATTATTATTGACCACGTTAACAAACGATTTAACTATAAGTCATCATGGTCATTGTTATTGGAACCTAATATTTAAAATCATAATGTTTGTATTGTAAAAATAAATGTTGATGTCACATTTAGTAGCGTGTTTTCATTATAAAACAGTAATTAACGTAATCATACACCAGGGCCGTATAGAAATTGTTTGATCATACAAACATGGTTTTGTGCTTTGCTAACAATTATTTGGATTTGTAATTCCTACACTTTGCTTGTCTCTACCTCGCAAAACAATTATTTTCGAAAACGTCCTCTAAACCAGAACTTTACTATCCCTTTAAAGGGGTAGTACAGTTTTGGTAAGGCTGAACTTTAGTAACCAAACCTGGACAGTAACATTATAAACTAATAGTTATAACTCCACCATGCTCGAAAGGTATACAAAATTACAAACGACTAAGTAAAAAGCCCATTATCATTCAAAAAGAGCCATTAAAACACAAGAGGGCGCTCTCTAAAAAGGCATTGGTTTTAAGCATTTTTCATACAAAATTATTCATGTGATGTTTTTATTGAAATCATGATTAAATAGAGGGATCATCAACAACTATTTAAAAAACGCTTTTGAACATTTTTGAAAAAGTGTATGCATTTTTTTAATTTTTTGAAAAATTCATCTAATTATTTGGGTCCCAAATAATTATAAGATCAGATATATTATTTTATTGATATTTCAGCCGTTTCTGGACCGATTTTGACCAAATAAAGTTTATTCTGCCAATAAAATTGCATGTTCTCTCAAATTCGACACTCAGTTTTCCATTACCTCACACAAAAAATTGTGATGTGCAGCGCCCTCTTTACCAAAACTGAACTACCCCTTTAACAGTCGGAATTGTATTTCGTAAACGTCATTTTGTATTGTCCAAAATATACAAACTATTTCACTATGACAGATCTATTCATCAATGTCCCACGCAGAAAATATTCAGGCGAATGCTGAACATATAATTAGTGACAGATAGTCATGATGACTGAATGTGACACTGTCAGCAGTGGATTATTCAAAGATTATCCGTACCATGGCATATACCGTTCGGATAAAAAAACATTTTCGGAGTTGTAAATCAGACGCCCGGTGCCATCTTCATTATATTGCGAACGCCTTGCGCAGGGTGCTATTATATACCTCTAAATCCCAACACATAACAATCTTTAAAGGTATCTTGTAACATTGTCCAAATCCACAAAACTTACTTAGATCTCTAGTGATTCTATCATACTCGTTGTATTGCATTGATACTAATGGAAGCATATGGAACATGTTTTTGTTTTTTTTAATTCTCTTTCGTTAAAAAGATATTAACGATTGAAGTGTTCAGATGTTAAACTATCCACTGGATAGTCATAACTGTGTACAAAGTCAGTGCAATGAGTTAGGGAATATCACTTTTTCATTTTTGCTCATTACTCGGCCATTTAAAATCCATTTAAAAGGACGTTCTCACACAATACTCAAAAGGCATATCATATCAGCTACACATTTTTACCAACCATTCATCACTTTCTGCACATGCCATCTCGGTTACTCGATCCCTGTAAATGTTGGAGCGGTCTTAGGTAACCAACGTGTAACCACGGAGTAGGGTCCATGGTACTACTATCCATTGTGTAATAACCTTCATTTTGTATTTGTCAACAATATACAAACTATTTGACGTACTAAAATGACAGATCTAATAATCATGTCCCACGCAGAAAACATTTGACCTTGCCATATTATGTTCGTGACAGGTTCTGGTGACTGAATGGGACTTGGTCAGCAAAGGCATATGCGTGGGTTAAAATGGGTAGTCAGCAAATTCCAACTCGCACTCCACCGTAATCTCCCGAGGTAAACTCACGATATATGTTGGATCGATCGAAGAGCGGTGCTTCGAAATATCTGAACACAGGCCTTCTTATGAAATTACATGCCGCACACAGTTGGTATCTATTATATACCGTGTGAATTGCTCGAGCTGTAACATGAGGCAATACATCGCTGACCATCGCTGATAAGATCAAACAGCGGCACTGTGAAGTCGGTGCGGTTGAGCGTGTTACGTAATATTTTCGCTCGTAAACCTCTCTGATGGATCTCCATTCGACCATGATTCGACTAGTACAAACATTCCGAACGCGGCTATTTTTTATGCTTTTTTGAATCGGGTGTTCGTGAAGTAGGACAGTTTGCGATCGCTACTTATAACTGAGCCAATGGGGATTACGTACCGTGCGTAAAAGTACGCAATATGGATCCACGCGTCTAATATACCGGTCTGAATTCCCTGATTATACCTTTCGGAGCATATAAAGGAGTGGTCACATAGGACACGACTAGACCCACGAATGCAGTATACGCATCAGTACGAATCGGTAAAAAGGTAGAAATCGTCGGCAAATCGTGTACGATTTCTACCTTTTTACCGATTCGTACTGATGCGTACTGCATTCGTGGGTCTAGTCGTGTCCTATGTGGCCACTCCTTAATGTCTGAATGTGGGCGGTTCGGATTCATGAACCAGACGTGCAGGTGCCATATTGCGAACGCCTTGCGCACGGTACGAAATACACACTGGCTTAATGTAATGTTGTGCGCAGAAACTAGCCTATTAACACATGTTCGGACCCACCTCTAAATTCCAAAGCTTTAACCCCACCGCACACAAAGCCGACTCGATCCGATCCGACTGGTTTTCAGTCAGGCTAGAGTCGGTTTCGCTCAGTCGGAGCCGATTCAACATGTTGAAGCGGCCTCGAATGATCTTCGACTGGCTCTTCACCGGCAAAATAGGAGTCCGGAGGCAATGCATACTGAGCTAATCCGACTGTTCAAACCCAGTCGGATCGGGTCAAGTCGGCTCTGTGTGCGGGGGGCTTTGTGTAATCATGGAAATGGCCGTAGCGGTATATTGTGTATCCTTCTTTTTGCATTTTGTCCAAAATAAATACATAGCCTACAATTTTTGACGTATTATGACAGATTCAATAATCATGCCTCACTACACGCAGAAAATATTTAGCCGTATGATGGTCATCTGTTCGTGACCATGATGACTACATGTCATGTACTGATGACTGAAGGGGGTTTGTCCAAAGTGGACTTTTCAGAGATGATACATTCTTTTCGGAGCATTTGTATTATCCTTTAAAGGTACACTTGAGTATTGGTACTACCCCATGACACTAAATTGGTTGGTTTTAATTCCATTTAAAAGTCCATTGAATAAAGCATGTAAAATTAAAATCATTCCCTTTCGAATGCTCTCATAGTTGTACAATTTGATTTCAAAATATGTTATTTATATATCGTCTGGCTAGATCATTGTAGACGATATCTTGACTTCAAATTTTAAAAATACATAAAATGCTTATACACCTCTTTAAAAAACATTAAAAAGAGGTTTTGAAAAGTTGTTGATGATACCTCTATTTAATCATTTTTTAAAACTAAACATCACATGCACAATTGTGTGTGAAAAATGGTTGAAACCAATGATCTTTTAGAGAGCGCCCTCTTGAGTTGTAACGGCTATTTTCGAATGATAGTTTTTACTTAGTCGTTTGTAATTTTCTATACCTTTCGAGCATGGTGGAGTTATAACTATTAGTTTGTACTGTAATGGTGCAGGTTGTGGTTAATAAAATTCAGTTTGACCAAAACTCAACTATCCCTTTAAAGATTGTCATGCTCGGGGATGCAGATGAAGACACTGTTCAAAATGCTACCCTCTGATTCGCCATTCGTATTAAACTCGTTTGTGCGCAATATTATAACACTTAGAACGGTCGGTATTTCGCAACGTGCGCAAGGGGTTCGTGAAATGGTACTGTAGGTCTGATTTTCGAATTCGAACTATACCTCACGACATTTAAAAGTCGCCTTTAAGTCGAAGCGGTTTTTTGTAACTGTATATTTGTATATTGTAGTCCAAACTATATACAAAGTATTTAACCTATTAACAGCATAATGATGACCATTTGTTCATTACAGGAACTGATGACTGGACGGGACATGGGTCAGCAGTTGCTTGACCATACGTTTGAGGCTTTGACAAACCAAACAAAGCTGGTTTCATGCCTCTATCTGTAGGGACTGTTCGATTGCACGTTCACTAGTGGACTGGTACGTGCATTACGTCACTATTAGGCCTCGCCCACACTTTGACCCATTGTTCTGTCACCAGTCCCAGTCGAGTACGAACGTGACCGATCAAGGGGTCAACGTGTGGGCGGGGCTTAATCATGACGTACTGCACGTGTGGGCGGGGCTTAATCATGACGTACTGCACGTGTGGGCGGGGCCTAATCATGACGTATTGCACGTACCAGTCCACTATCGACGTCGGTGTAAATCGAAAAGCCCTTGTATACGAATAGTCAGAGTATACATGACTCGTATAAGTCGGATTTTCCTTGGAAAAAAATCACTACGATATTATTGTTCCCTTGGCATGACAGTTAGTTATTAGTCAACACGGGCAACATTTCTGGATTCAATCAACGATTCTTGGCAAGAGGTATGAAGATGATAGATGTAAACTGTCTTGTCAAACGTTTAGATGGAGATGTCAAAATTCCGTTCTTGTCTATAATATGAGGACCCCAGACAATCACAGAAGGAAACGACTCATTAACATTCATGTTTCGTCACATTCCCACAGCTTTGTTGCTACGATGTATTCCTTCTTATTGTCATCTGAAATAGGTTATGTTCTGCTATTCCCGCTCATCTCTCTTTCCATGACATTTGTTCTAAACTAAAGCAAATACAATTTTAGAATATCTTGTACTAGTTGCGGAGGAATAAACATTCATTCTCTTCTACAAGTACCCCATTCATAACAGGGGTATCTTTTACATTTATTGTGTCTCATCACCTACGAGGTGCCTGGCTGGAATGTTCTCCAGGTAGTGGAAACTGTGCACTTTGTGTGCAGGATTGATTGCAATTCATTGTGTATCCGAGGACTTGGGTAATAATAAAACATGATGCGCCGCGAGCGTCGAGAGACGAGCGCTATTTAAGTAGCCACCATTATTGTCTTTTTATCACACACTTATTGATGAAGCTTTGTTCAAATGTTATTCCATTTCGTATTGTTGTCAAACCAGTGTCCTTTCATAATCTAATTTTCTGTATAACATGTTGTATACAACGGTAACATTTGGAACGTCTTGTAAAAAGTTTTGTTTCAACATTATTATTAGCACACAATAATTGATAGCTGCATTGTTCCAATCTTATTCCATTTCTTATTGTCGTCAAACCTGTGTCCTTTCATCCTCTTCTTTTAATACTGCCATGTTTGATAAAGGTAATGTTTGGAACGTCTTGTAAAACATTTGGCAAGCTGATAAGATGTAAATAATTAAGACCCTATAGGGCCTATACGTACATCCCCACGTATGACGGTATTTAAAGGTTTTAATAACACAGTTCGCCGGTGTGTCTATGGGAAAAGTCCTTGAGTGCGGCATACAGACAGTCAGGCAGCATCTGTCAGCTGTCACGGACTTCATTGAAATTCTTGAGTATCATCTTCATCATTTCATCTTGTTTATGACGATTGCGTCCACATGGACATCGACTCTCGGAACACATTTCTGTTAACACTAACCCTAAACATGGGCAATAATGTAACCAGTGGTATAGCGTGGTCAGGCGCACGTGACATTGGCGGTGGGCCACACACTATTATGTATTTCATTGTTTGTATATAATTTTTTACCTTTTTCATTTTTTTGGCCAAATTATCGCGGTTCGAGTATTCGTAACTAGCGGCTAGATAATTGTGCGCACTGTGCATAACACGGAGCGTTCGCAAGATGGCACCGTGCATGCGACTGATTTACGAATCATGACCATTTCCAAATCACGATATAATCTTTGTATACGTGGTGACCGGCGTAAAACTTATTTTCACCCAGACTTTCCCCGGACTCTAGGAACGCGTGTTGACACTAAGGACACTGGATGACATTTATCATACGAGTTTATCAGGAACTATAAATTGAAGGTTGTCTTTTACAAAGCATGACGATAGACAACAATAAAAAACAGTTCCAATGAAACAGGAGCTATTCTAATTAAAGGTTGTCTTGTCCGACTATTGATGGTAATCGTTGTCAATCTCATGCATAGTCCTATAGCTAAACTAATTAAAGGTCGCCATCTTCGACAACTGGTAATCTCTAGATATGAATAGCTTAATTCCAAAAGGCGCTAAATCCACTTTCCATAAAAACTGAGTCAACGATATCAATACCGTTGTCTAGCGACGTAGCTATTTAGAAATCCAAATTGTAGGACAAATTAGATAATCAAAATTTAAAATAAAGAACATTCCATTTTCATATTTCCGTAGGAATATGTACAAAGTAAGACAAAGAAATCTGATTGTTCCCAAGTTGAAAAAGTGGATTTAGCGCCTTTTGGAATTAAGCTATTCATATCAATCTCATGCGAAGTCACACTTTCCAAGTTCCAGCTAAACTGAAATGTCCAGAACTAAGTCGACGAACGCACCGTCCCCGGGTAATATAAAGCTTATGGCATTAAAAGGATGAATAATTATTATTTCTCTGAACTTATAATTACGGATGTGGTTTGAAATTGCTGTCCACAATAAACAATTTCCAGTAAAACGGGAATAAGTCCTTATCTTCATTATACGTATAAGTTCACGATGCATCGCGGGATAAATAACGGTCTATCATAAAAATAATGTTAAATAATGATATATTAGTTTCTCGTTTAATCATGTTCTCGACGTTGATGACAGGTTTTCAGTTAATAAGGTCCCCTTTTTAAAATGAGGTCGATGTTTTGACCTTTTATCAGATGAAATGGCAATTATATAGTTCACGTTATGGGTGTAAAATGCTGAACTTTGGAATGCATGGGTTTTAAAAATAATATTTTCGATTTTGTCTCGACGGGTACAATTTGTATTTTGAAGGAAGAGCCCTAAGCTCTGAATTATTGAACGTAAATATTAAGTTTGAAAATAATATTTGGAGTGCAGGAAACATCATGCACCTATTGCGTAAAGATAAGTTAATAAGACATATTGAATTAAGAAAATGATTTAAAGTTACACAACAATCTGTAGCCAACTACTTATATCACGCACAGGCCACAAATATATTGTGCACTAGCTCCTCTCCCTGGGGTGCATTCCTTCTAAGCTGGACTTTCATATAGATTTTCTTCCCAACAAAATTATCATTATAATTGGTATTAAGTTTAATATCTGGAAATGTTCCATTGTGGACACATTCACTGAATAAGAACTAACTAAAGCTACAACAACCTTACGCATGTTTTTCTTCCAGAAGTTTATGTGAATGAACAAGAACAAATCCCACTTGTAATCATTAAAGGGATCTAGTAACATTGTCAAAATCATCAAAACTTATACTTTGAACTCAAGCGGTTCTCACATACCTTAGGTCATTGCGTCCGTGTTACCAGTAAGATCATCGAACATGTTTAGGTTTTTCAAATTTCCCTTTCGTTAAAAAGATGTTTACAATTGAAGTTTTCGGATTTGTAATTATCCACTGGAAAGTTATAACTGTGTACAAAGTCAGTGCAATGAATAAGCGAATATCACTATGCATTTTCGCTCTTTACTCGATCATATAACATCCATTTAACGGGACATTTACACACATTACTTAGTGGACATATCAGATCACACTTTTGCACATGTCAACAAAGTTACTTGATCCCTTTAAAAATATAAATAAATATCGCCAACTTACCGATCAGTGCTGTCATGTTGAGCAATTGTCCGAAGATACAGCTCTGCGGAGCAGTGCTAGCCGCATCACTATAATGACACATCAAATAGAAACAGGATAACGTTATCATGTGTTTTATTAATTACCGAACTGATATTCTAAACTTGTAATATGATTGCAAAGACATGAATGCTGAAAATGATCTAAATTGCAAAAACACCTGTGTGATAAAAGAAGAGTTAATTTTACTGTTCGAGCTTGAGATTCTAGCCGAATCTTTGTAATTCAAGGGCCGGTCATACTTACGGTAGGGGACGTAGTGATCCGTAGGGTAATTTAATGTGGGTCAGACGTGGTGTAAGTACGTTAAACTAGGTTAAACTAAGTTGAACAACGTGGAACTACGTTGAATTACGTTAAGGTACGGTGGTTGGCCACGGAATGATACGGATAAGTACATTAAACTACGCTAGACTACGCTAATGTGGGTGCAGCTTGCTCACGGACAGGTACGGAGTGGTACGTCTGACCACGCTTGAGTACGAGAGACTGCGGTAGCCACTACGCTGGACTACGCTAAAGAACGTAAAACTACGGTAAATAGCAACCCCACACGGAGTATAACAGCCAGCCGGTGGTGTGGTACGGCCATTGGGCGCTTGTTTTTCAACATAGCAGTTCTGTGAAATTTGTCTATTTTTTTGCTCAAACATGTCTGGATCAAGACTGGTTTTGTACACGGTAAAGTACGTTAGAGTACGCTAGAGTACGCTAGAGTACATTTAAGTACGTAACGAAGTACGTTAGACTACGCTAGACTTCGTTAGACTACGTTAGACTACGTTAAACTTCGGTTTAGTATACGGATGCCTTTAACGTACCGCTCTTTAGAACATGTTCAAAAATTAAATCAAAGATCACGGCTCTCCCGAGTTAATACCAAGTTAGCATCACGGACAACTACGGTACGATACGGATGCTAGTACGTTCAACTACCTTCAACTTCGTTCAACTACGATCAACAACGTTAGCCCCCACTACGTTCAACTACGTCCACTACCGCAATTATGACCGGCCCTTTAGACATTGAAACCAAGTAGACAAACGTGTTGTGATGAATATACATGTATATTATTATAATAATCAGCAGCATCATCAGCATCATCATCATCACCATCATCATCACCATCATCATCATCATCATCATCATCATCATCATCATCATCATCATCATCATCATCATCATCATCATCATCATCTTCATCATCATCATCATCATCATCAATATCATCCTCATCATCCTCATCATCATCAGTATCATCACCATCATCATCATCAGCATCATCAGCATCATCATCATCATCAGCATCATTATCATCACCATCATCATCAATATCATCCTCATCATCCTCGTCATCATCATCAGCATCATCATCATCATCATCAGCAGCATCATCAGCATCATCATCATCATTATCATCATCATCATCCTCATAATCATCATTATCATCACCATCATCATCAATATCATTCTCATCCTCAGCATCAGCATCATCATCATCAACATCATCATCAGTCTTTTCCCCCGTTCTCCTCCTCCTCTCCTTCGCATCACCATTTTTTATTATCATTTCTTGAGACGACCGGGTACATTTTATCCACCTATTTGTCCTTTTTTCAGATGAAATGACACAAATCTGACATTTAGATTAAGGTCAATACTGATACTGCGAAAATCGCATTTAATATTCGCACCTTTTACGTTCTACAGCTAAGTTACAACTTACACTTGAGCTCACTTTTTTCCTCACTATATTGTACCTTTCTTGGCAAAATGACAACGCACGTGTCAAATGAATTTTGATGAGCATGATAAGCATCGTGATAAGGCTGCTGCTCCTTTTATTTCAAATACTGTTAATATTACTTCGAAATGCCCATAAATATGTCAGTGCGTTTAGTGCGCTGCTGTTCAGATGTTTAGTTCTGCTGTCAAGAAAATCATGTCAGCCTTTTAAACAAAAAGAGAAAGTGTCCAAACATTTTGTTCTGAAACAACCTTTTCATAAGCACGATTATGTGGCTAATTATCACCTCAAAACTTTTCGAGGTGAGAAATAATATGAAGAGGTCCTGTGACATTTTGGTTTCAGCCCTGGTGGGACGAGTCATTCATATCTTTCTTCATCGGCCTTGGTAGCAATGAAGAGCTTCCAGATTCGTTGCATTAAAGGAATCTAGTAACATTGTCCAAATCCACAAAACTTTATTAGAAATCTAGTGGTCCTCTCATACCTTGATGTATTTCTATTACCAATAGAAGCATGAAACAGCTTTTGGTTTTTCGAATTTCCTTTTCGTTAGAAAGACATTTGCGATTGAAGTGTTCAGATTTTTAACTATCCATGGATAGTCATTACCGTGTACAAAGTCAGTGCAATGCAGTTTGGCTCATAACATCTATGGAGCATGAAATGTTCACACATTACTCAGTGGACATATCAGATCACAACAATACACATTGTGTTAACTCTTCACTACTGTTTTCACATGTCAACAAAGTTACTAGATCCCTTTAATCCTGTTCATGTCAAAGGGAGATCTAGTAACTTTGTCTGAAGCGACCAAATTCACCTGCACCTCTAGTCATTCTTTCATCTTCATGCCTGGTTGCTTTCCTCTTATTATCATAATTATTATAGAAGTATGAAACAAACTTTTGATTTTCAAATTCATCTTAATTTGTTATTTATAGATATTTATGATCTAATCTGAACAAATCCCCGGGAACAATTTTCCACCGTGTACATTTTAAATGTTCAACCGTGAACAAAAAATGAAGGTCCCCTGCCATTTGAATCCAGCCCTGGGACGAATCATTCATATCCCCCTATAGTTCGAAAGAGCTTCCAGATCCGTTACATTCATGTTGTTAAAGGTGCACCTGTAAAGTGTCAGATATTGCCCAAAATGACACTTGAGACTTCAATCCTGTACCTAAATCATTGTAAGATATACGTTTCATTGAAAAAGAACACTGCTTTCCTGGTTAAAATAGCGAAATGATGCGTCAGCTTTTATGAGGTTTATGACCGTTCATTAACGCTTTTGAGCAGAATGATAGATATCGTCATACTAAAGGGGCATTAAAAAAAAAATCTAACCCTATTTGATTCTTCTCTTACCATAAGCTAAACAACACGTTAGAAGAGAAACGAGGAAGCTCCACGTAATTTTCGTGGAGTTAGACACTTTACAGGCCTCACTTAAATGTCGAAGAACCTGTAAAGTAAAGGGATCTATTAACTGTGTTGTAATATGCAAGAAGCTAATGAAGGGTTGATGAAATAATTGTGAATTTCTCTGATCTGATACGTCCACCGAGTGATGAGTGAACATTAAATGTTTAAATGAATGTTCCCTGAGATTTTGATCTATCCAATGAGACGAATCATGTTTATATCCTCCGTGTTAGCCAGAGCTTCCAGATCCGTTGTCGAAGAACCTAGATCTATAGTAACTGTGTTGAGATGTGCAAAAACTCACGAAGGGTTGATTAAATGTGTATTTCTGTGATCTGATATGTCCACATACGGCATATAGCCGGTGAAAACGGGCAAACAGGCTGTGAAACTACGGTTGGTCCCTTCTCAGCGGCGCGCAAGAAACTTTCAGCTAATATTTCTGATTTCAACAACACTAAGGTTCGGATTTTGTCACATAAACCCTTTTTTTGTATGCTATTTCAACAATATTGATCAATTTGGCACCCGTCTCCCCCACCCCCCCCCCCCCCCCCCCCCCCAAAAATACTTTCGTTAACTTTTCCAATGCTGATAATACTGCTCACGAATTCATCCATTTTTTTTTTCTCCGACATTGTATAACGTCAGGAATACTTTTAAATGATTCTAAACAACTTGTACTCTTATTTTGGATTTTGATAGTGGGTTGGAGATGGGCGATGTTCTTACGATGTTAAAGTTTACAACTAGTTGCCATGGTTATCCATGATAAATCACACCCGTGGCAACACATATCGGTACTCTTTTCCGAAATATTTAATTACTTACAAAGAAAATTGTGATGCTTTGCAGCAACATTGCTGCCCATAATACAGGATGTCATTCACTGTGTGATTCACCGTGATTAATATCGCCGAGGTCACTATGTCTTCATTACATTATTGCAATTACCTCACAGTGGCTTTAAAGGGATCTAGTAACATTGTTCAAATCCAAACAAATTACATAGAACTCTGTCAGTGCAAGGAGGTACTAAGCAGTGCAAATGGTTAGCAAATATCACTTCATTTTCACTCATTGGTCGGCCATATAACATTTGTTTAACGTGAAATCTTCATTTTTTAAAACTTATTAGCGGACAATTATCAGGTCACGAAAATACACATTTAATCAACCATTCATCACTTTTGCACATGTCAACAAAGTTACTAGATTGTGCCTCTTATGTAGGCTCATAATGTAATTTTTGTCTGAACTTAGGAAATAAAAATTAATTTGGATCAAAGCAAAAACAATCGGTATATTTACGTTAAAAGTAAAATACATTTATTTTTACGTTAAAAGTAAAATACAATTATTTTTACGTTAAAAGTAAAATACAATTAATATTTATAATGCAAGCATTCACAGCGAGTTGGCAGCCGTGTAAACAAATAGAGTTGCGTCCTATGATTCATATATCATAATTAACATTGACGGACAAATCATTATTTGTAACTTGTGGGTTATTCACATAGGTCATCGCACTATTGTAATAACGCGTAATTTACTTGACCATTCATTGAAAGATGACATCATTCGTTCAGCACTGTTTATTTATGACTCTTTTTCAAAACCAATTTTCAAATGCATTTGGAACATGCACATACAGTTATGGATATAGATAATCGCTATATACTGCCATTTGATTTTGACTACAAACAAAATGTTCAGGAACGCTTATCATACAATCATACATATTTCCATAATTAGGGAGACGTTTGAAGAAAACAAAAATCAAAACCAATTATATTATTTTGTTATCATAAGCTAAAGAACAAGGTACAAGAGGCAATGTGAAAGCTCCAAGTGATTTGGGTTGGATTGGGGACATTATTTTAATGAATCACTTTGATGTAAATTTACCGTTGAGGTATTCCCAAGTAGTATCGCCGTTATTATATATGATACTTTAAGAAACGCACTCAGAGACCAAGGGTCATAATATCGCCAGGGGGGTGTTTCACAAAGATCCTAAGTAGAACTTGTTTGTTTGTTTGTTTGTTTTATTTTATTTAAACACGGTAAAAAGCCCTCGATCAGCCAAACAGGCTGTTTTTCAGAGAGGCCGTGATACAAAGTAATACAAATAATGTAAGCAAATAATTACCGTTGGTGAAGGTGATTGGACAAACTATCACTTCCGAGGCGATCTGGATGTAGCTATCTTTCCGAAGCGAAGCTGAGGAAAGATAGCGTATCCATTCAGATCGCCGAGGAAGTGATAGTTTGCCATCGCCTGAAACCAAAAGGTGATTATTTGCTTTATATTCCACATCAATTATTTTGATCACAAACAACCTATAATTAACACAAAGGGCTAACAAGTTTGGAATATTGAGCAATTGATCGAGTCTTTTATTTTAATTTCGTCAATCCTGCACATGAACAAGATTTATGATTAAAAGTCAAAGACGCTTATACCATTGTCTATTAAGCGTAGCTGCGCGCAAACGTTGCGCATCAGCGCGCTACCTTTCTGTGCACTAACGCGCGCACGCGTATACTTGCGCTCGAACAATTGTATATCTACACAGTGCAATGCACTTTTACCGACTATCTAGTGAGTGCAACGCACTTTCACCCAAAATATCTACACAGTGTAACGAACTTTTCTTCTCCCATCAATGATGGGCGAAACTATATTTCATCACTTGATTAACTTTTGACCAATCGTAGAGCAAGATTCTTAGTATGTGGAATATAATAAACAATAACAATACAATAAAACGAAAACTATCTAACCAAAACTACAACTATCTAATCAAAACTACAACTACACAAAAACAATAAACTATAAAAGAGCTAAACAAATAAAATAATTAAACGGTAACTATCAATATATTGTAAATTGCAAATAAACATTATAAAAGTGAAATTGTACTTAAATCAACAGTCGAACATACAAAAGGTTTTTGCTTAACTAAGCAAAAATATTATTGATTTCATTTTCAAAAGCTATTAAATTATTCAATAATCTTACACTAAGTTGGACTTATCTATTATGGAAAACCATGTGCAGCCTTAGAATAAACTATGTTCAAAACCAAGAATGCAAGTATTTTAGACTGTCATAAATTGTATTTAAAAAACATGGAATCTCCTTGATAATATAAAGTATTAATGATTTAAGTCAACATGTTATGCCTTTAAAATTAACTTTTAAAACAATTTTTCAAAGAAACTAATGGCTTTCCATACTTTTTAAGTCCAACTTAGAGATAAGTTCAACTTAGGATCTTTGTGAAACACCCCCATGAGAGTCACATCATGACAGAGAAGTGGTCATTATTATTATATCAATTCAAATTTGAATGTATTATCTTAACATTTCATATTTCGGTCAGTGATCTATTACAGCTGAAAGTATAAACGTGTGTTTTTTTTTTCTCAAAAATATCAAAATATAACTTCTCAAATTATTTATAGAAACATGTCCAGGGTTGCGTGTGATCTATTAACTGCAAGTATATTGAAAAGTGTGTGTGTTTTTCAAATATCAAAATATAACTTCTGAAATTATTTATAGAAACATTTTCAGGTATGACTGCAAATCCATATGGGACCATATTTTATTCGAAACAAGCACATTTCCCACTCCATGCATGGTCTTACGAGACATGGGGGAAAGGGGGATCTAAGAGGGAAGGGGATTGGGGTTGGTGAGGGGGCGGGGGGGGGGGGGGGTGGGGCACATTTTTTCCATAAAGGAAGAGGGTATCTGCATGGAGATGTGAGTATAGCTAGCAGGCACGTGGATATTTATCATAGGTATAAACGGATAGAAGTCAATTCCTGATATAACCGCAAAAATGGAACATTATTTTGTTAGCAGATCAATTTTGTGGCTTTTCAGGGGGATGGGGGTGGGGGGGGGGGGGGGGGCGGACTTTCCCATAAATGGGGACCGGGCATCTGCATTGGCTTGCAAGTCTACGCTTGTAGGCACAAGGATATTTATCATAGGTATAAACGGATATAAGTAGATTCCTGATATATCCGCAAAAAAAGAACATTATTTTGGGCAGCATGTTGTGTGGCTCTTCAGGAATTTGATTAAGTAGATTAGCTAATTCAGGGGTGTCTAACAATTATCAAATATGCAGGGGACCAAAAGGGAAAGGATGGGCACGATTTAACATCGAGGGGGCAAGCTTTTGTCATATCAGAGGGTTAAAAGCAGGTTGCCTGTTATATAGATACTTCACAGGTGGAGGGCAGGATTGACTTAATTTCTTCAGTATAATCCCTCGATTGGTATTAAAGGGACTTAGTAACATTGTCTAAATCCTCAAAATACTATTGGAATTCTAGCAGTTCCCTCATACCTTGTTGTATTCGTATTACAATAAAATCATGAGACAGGTTTCGGTTTTTAAAATTTCCCTCTCGTTAAAAAGATATTTACGATTGAAGTTTTCAGATGTTAAATAATCCAACGGATCGCGAAAACCGTGTACAAAGTGAGTGCAATGAGTTTGTGTATATCACTTTGCATTTTTGCTCATTACTCGGCCATATAACGTCCATTTGACTTGAAATTTTCACACAATACCCTGTGGACATATCAGATAACAACAATATACATTGTACCAACCATTTATCACTTTTTGTACATATCAACAAAGTTAACAGATCCCTTTAAGCTTTACCCTTGCCTGCATAGTTACACCGTTTTGCTACGTTCATCATAATCACATGGTAAGAAAGAGAGAGGTAAATATTTTACAGGTAAACTAGTGGGGACCACGGTTTAGCCGCTACAGACAAGTGACCACTTGCAGGTTTTGCTGTATTTCCCCCAATCAGTATGAAAGGGGACAGTGCGCGGAGGTGCAGGGGAGGCCTAGGGTAGGCTATATACCCTTGCCTGAACTTACCCAGCTAGCCACCTGACGTTGGGCCGATGTCGGAATTTGGTTGCCGGATGTCGGCATATCGCCGTTGGCTCGAGGTTAAAATGTCCGCCAGCCCAACATCGTCACGACGTCATTTTTGTGATATATTGACATAAGGTCATTTTCCGACAATGGCCCAACATCATGTCATGAGATGATGTTGGGCCATTGTCGGAAAATGACCTTATGCCAATATATCACAAAAATGACGTCGTGACGATGTTGGGCTGGCGGACATTTTAACCTCGAGCCAACGGCGATATGCCGACATCCGGCAACCAAATTCCGACATCGGCCCAACGTCAGGTGGCTAGCTGGGTAGTTACGCCGTTTTGTTACGTTCATCATAATCACATGGTAAGGAAGAGGTACATACTTGTTATTTTACAGGAAAGCTACTGGGGACCTCAGACTCAGTCCTATAGGCGCAAGGCTATATCATAGGTGAACCAAGGAGGTCATATAAAACGGATAGAACGGGGTTCCTGAAGAAACCGCAACGCGGAACATTATACCTTCAGAGTGGCAAACGTCTTATGTGAGGTGTTCTGCGAACATTTTGGCTGGAATTCTCAAAGGTTGTTCGCGTAAAAAACATGGTTTTAATCATACTCTACATCTATGAAGTGCCATCTGAAAACTGATGGCGAAAACATGTTCACTGTTTACTTGTTAACAATGTTGAAGCTACACGTTTGCTATAAAGACACTAAATATACAGGTCCATGTTCTCCGCTGCATGGTTAGCAAGCGCCACCGGTCATAATTATAATTAAAAATTAGCAAATGTGATTGCCGCTTTTTACTTGTCTATAAGTGGCATTATTTTCTCCTAATGACGAGGGGAGAGGGCGGGTGTTGGGGGATACTTGGGAGTATGGATTTCTGCATTGGGGCAGACAGTTTCAACACGAATTGTAGCGTCCCCCGAGGCTCAAGCTAAGCCACTGACCCATTTACAATATTTACAAAGTGTCTTACTCAGGTTGTAACCAATTGACCACCCTAATGAACTGACCTCCAGTTTAATTTTTTTTAAAGGACACCTCTATTCCTTGACCGGCTGTCTGTAAGCCTTCGTTTTTTAATGAGAGGAGACATTCAAGAATTGTATGAACACAACTAAATGTTCTGTGGACTGGATTCTAGAGGGCACTTTACACTAGCCAAACTAGCTCTTTAAATGCAAAATTGAAATGCAAGAATGCAGCTCAATCCGTCTTTCTATACAAAGCTATGGCAACATTCATAGGCGGGTGATATGGGGGGGGGGGGGGGGGGGCATGCCCTCCCCACATTTGAAAGTGGATGCACCCCCCCCCCCCCCCTCCTTCACTTCCTCTTCAATCATATTATGTGAAATTTCTGTATCAAGAATGTACCAAATCGCACAATGTTAAGCCCCAAAATGCCAACAGTTCCATATATATATATATATATTTTTTTTTGATGGGGTGCAAAAGGTGGTCCTCAGTTTTTTTTTCTGGTTATAATTTTAGTGCAATCAAACCTTTGTATAGTGACCACCCTCGGGAAATGAGGAAAGTGACCACTGTAAAGACAGGTGACCTCAATAGACAGGTCCTAGAATATATTGTTTTCATCTGCAGTGGAACGCTTTTGGTGACACTGTATAGACAGGTTGGCTGCAATAGACAGGTTTGGCTTTACTATTTTGTTCCAGAAAAAAAAAACTCGGGCGCTAGGGTCTGTAATATAATTATTTGGCTTTCTTGTTATTGTTTCATTTATATTTTTGCTCTTAACAGGTGCTTTTCCGTTATGAGTGTATTATTATGTTATTATATTGATGTTGTTGGCATTAGTTGTTTTGATGTTATTTAACACATGCGGGACTGGGGGGGGGGGGGGGGGGGGGGGGGGGAAGGTGTTTCACAAAGATTCTAATTTGACTTAATTTAAGTCTTAGTTGGACCTAACAATTATGGATAGTCATCTGTAACCTTGGAATATTAAAGACTTTCAAAAAAGTTGTATCAATAATTTAAAGGATCCTTCATAGTAACAAATATAAACTGATTTTGTATTCAAACTAATGCCTTTTTCCAAAGAACCGTTTCAACAATTTTACAAAGAAACTAACTGTTATGTCCAACTTAGTATCTTTGCGAAACACCCCCTGGTCCCCAAAATACTCGGGTTGGGGTCTACGTTCATGCATGTACAAGCAACATCAAAATAGTATCGAACGGGTTACATGGGTTAAGAGTCAATCTCCAAAGGAAGCGATCAGATACCCAGGGAAGATCCATCACCATGACAACCAATTATTCGATTATTGACCGGAAGAGCGGCTGACAAACAACGCTGCTTCAAATTGGCAACTTCCCAAGAAAAGCACCGAGCAAGCATTATCATTTGACTTACAAAACAGATGTCTGTTTTTTAAAAATTCAATTCGATTTATTTTCTCTAATTCAAATACCTTTTTGTTTGCGATTACTGTTTATTTACATAATTTAACGCCACGTTTGTAACATATTTTGGTTATAAAATCAAACTAGAAATATACTTCTCTTATTATTAAAGCTAAATAACAGTATTGGGAAACGTCCCACACATAAAAACAAACAAATACAATATACACATTCATCACATATCATGTGAAAGAATAAAATATTTGTTAATACGAAGAATTTTAAAATAAAATGCTTTGAAATGGTCTATTCAAGCAATACAACAACATACATTATATCACCTACGTTTCGATTAAACCGCATGTACGCTGCGTGAAAAATGCTGCTGCCACATGGCATGCGAACGGTTTGTGCAATATGCTGCATGTACCTAGCCCGGCGGAGACGGGTGAAGAGTGGTGAAATGTTGGCCCAATATGAGCGGCGCGCATCATGGAACTTTCAACTGATAGTTCTGCGCGACCCCGTACGTGCCCCATTGTCCCCGGTCCGTATCAGCTGTACGCTACTGAGCACATTGGTCCAATGTCAATTATGTAATACGGGAAGTGCAGAATCTAACGGTAATTCAACATGACGGCTAAGTCATGTATGTCACACCCTGACGAAGAATGCCTCTTTATGTATCATGGTCAAATGTAAATGAATCATCCAGTGTCGGCCTTTTTCTAAAACTATAAACTAACTAACTACATGAACTATAGACGATAATATAATTGTAACATCACATCAAGGCAATCTGGCAATGTCATAGCTGTGTAGGGTGTAAAGGGTGTATGTGGTATTGAAGAATGAGAGAGGAGGAGGAAGAAGGAGGAGGAGGAGAAAAGGAGGAGGAGGAGGAGGAAGAGGAGGAGGAGGAGGAGGAGGAGGAGGAGTAGGAGGAGGAGGAGGAGGAGGAGGAGGAGGAGGAGGAGGAGGAGGAGGAAATAGGAGGAGGAAGAGAGAGGAGGAGGGAGGGGGGAGGATGATGAGGAGGGAGAGGGGAGGAGGAGGAGGAGGAGGAGGAGGAGGAATTATAGGTGGATGAGAAGACTGAAGGAGAAAGAGGATGAGGGGATGAGAAAAAGGAACTACCAACACAAGGACGTTCTTCTGACATGTCTGATATGTATTTTAATTGTTCATGTTTACCAGCTATTCTGCGAAACGTTTATAAGCTACACTCGATCCATTTGGTTAAGTCCTTTTTGGCACTAGCCCTTCAATTATTCAATGGAAAGGATTGACAGCTGTCGATGATGGGTTGTTTAGAAACAAAATATGTGCGTCGACGTGACACGAACTTGGCCGAAGCATCAAAGGTCGACATTATCCGACCCAGCCTTTGACCTTCCTGTAATCGAGAGCAGAGGTCTTCACTAATTGTATGCGTGATCAAGGAAGGAGTAGTTCTGTTTCTGAAAAAATAACATTATACCATTCAAGGGACGTTGTTCACAAACAACAAATTTTCATCCCTTTAATCATGACTAAAGAATCATGACTAATGGCAAGCCCTTTGTGTAAAAACTAGATACACACTTTTTTCTCAGATAAACTCAGTTTTTCTCAGATAAACTCAGTTTATCTCCAGATAAACACAGTTTATCAGAAAAACTCAGTTTATCAGTTGATAGACTCTGTCTATCTGGTGATAAACTGAGTTTATCTGAGAAAAACAGGGTTTATCAAGTTGTTACGCAAAGGGCTTGCCATATAAACACATTATCAGACAAACTCAGTTTATCAACTGATGAACTCAGTTTATCAACTGATAAACTGAGTTTTCTGATAAACTGTGTTTATCTGGAGATTAACTGAGTTTATCTGAGAAAAACTGAGTGTATCTGAGAAAAACATAGTTTATCTAGTTTTTACACAAAGGGCTTGCCATAGGAATTTTTAATGAGAAGCTGATTCTATAGTCAGCTGCTGATTCTTTAGTCATGATTAAGGGCTGAAAATTTTGTGTGTGAACACGGGGTTTGTTGATGTTGCAGTTGTTGTTTTTGTTGTTGGTGTCGTTATTGTCTTTTGGCTTATCATTCCGTTTTGCATATTTTCGCCAATAACTGGATAAAGTAATAAAACTAATAAAACAATTTTAATCCCAATTATTTGATGATTATAAAGAACGGCTATCAGAACTAAAATAGACCCACACCATTACAATAGTACAACATTCTCCACTTATGGGGTGACGTTAAAAGGGGTAGGAGTTTACAAAGCAATTTTCTTATATATTTTTAAAATATTTTTTAGACAAGCCTGCTATGCAACAGCTATCTTTCATATCCTTGGATGCTTGGAAAAAGGGCCTTTAAAATTCAATGCAAGTATGTGATTGAGTACATCTGCGTTCTTAATTGGCATCGGCCTTCATATATAATGCGTTGCTAACATGACTAAGATTGCATTTTTACACAGTCCATTTCCTACAGGAACATGATTAACCATGTACGATAAAAAATGATGAGAGAAGGGTGTGGGAGCGGAAAAGGTCCGGCCACGGAATAAGTCCGGACGGACAAGATCCGCGAACTGATTTGTCCAACTTGCCGATATATAATTTTTGGTTGCTAACTTCAATTTTCAATATGATTGCGAACAAAAACTAACCCTAACCGTAACCCTAAATATGGTGGCTATATGTTATATTTGGTGGCTATGGTTAGATTTGGTGGCTAAAACTATGAAAATTGAAGTTAGCAGCAATCCCCCTAAATTGCACTGTCCGGACTGATTCCGCGTCCGGACTTTTTCCGCGACCACAACGGCCGGGTAAATGGCCTTTGTGATAGACATAGGGACTGGAAAGGGATTTAGTCTTAGACAAACCTAATGCCACGACAGACCGAGGCGATAACTCGTGTTTATGAATCAGCACCAATGTACATGATGTATGGCGCCTGTTTCACGCGTTGCTATATGACTATCAGCTGGTAATTAGTAATTTTCTAAAAATCGACCAATATGAAAAATGTTGTAGCGGTTCTCTTGTGCCTTGCTCACGTCCTCTATAACAGCATGGATTTGTTTCAATATTTGTTTCTATAGACGAGTATTGGAAGCTTGAAACTGGGATTTGGTTGATTATCTCCTTCTGTCATTATCCATATGTTTATGATAGACTTATTGTCGGGCTACTTTTAACTGTGTAAAAACTACAACTTTCAAAAAACGTTTCGAGCTTTTACAGGAGTTGTCTTGTGCCTTGGTCAAAGTATTATTCCGTCTTACTAATAATAAAGCATGAATTGTTAGTATACGATAATTATGGATGCATGAATCTGTGTGGGCTATGGTTTGTCATTTTTCATTCTACATACATATTAAATATGTATGGTTGAATTGGAAAGTATCGTCGGGATACTTTCAAATATGTATAAACCTTTGGTAACGAGCATTATAAAACAAAACCTGGGTTTCAGTATCCATAATATTTATGTTTGGATTTGAAAACAAACAAAAAGCAAACAAACAAACAAGCAAACAGACAAACAAATGTATATACGCAGACAACTTCTCAAAAGCTTCAAGATTCTCGATTATCTCTTTAAAGTCAACCATCGTAATATTTGGCTTTGATATTCATATTTTACCCATTTAAGCAAGCTCTGCATCCTATCCTTGCATGCCAGACTAATCGGACACGACACAATTGATTTCTCTCTCTAAATAAATCCGAGGTTTTTCCTTGTAGACAATAATAGGGTAAACAATTCATAATTGCATGTTTAATAGCTCACGTTATTTGGAGAGTTGAGCGTCTGGATTTGTATTATGTTGTTATTAAGTCTTTGCTTGCTAGATGCATGTTAGTATAGTGAATACATTGCGTGTATACCGTATTGTGCAACTGCGCATCGTTAATTCTTCATGATTTAGTCCATTCGGAACTGGCTATCCAGACTGTGGCGAGAAAAGAAATATGCCCGAGTATTTCGTTGCCCGTTCGTAATGGGTTAATCCAAGGAGGTATAATACCTCCTTGGTTAATCCATTGTCTTGTGTTGGGTCTACCCAATCAACATAATTAAATAGTTGCAGTCTTGAACGGGTTAATTTGCTTCAATTTTGTTCTGATTCAGACTCTCTAGACATCCATATCATTGTTATATGATGATTACTGACCACTGACGATGATCAGCGAGAGGTCATCGTGTATGCATGGTCTGGGGTGTGTGTCACGAACGTAAGGCGTTGGTCACACTTAATCTGCGATGACATGCGATGCGCGTGATGGGCTACGTACGGCTCAACAGAACGCACGACAGATCAGACAGAATGCAATTAGATCAGAGAGAACGCACGACAGATCAGACAGAATGCAATTAGATCAGAGAGAACGCAAGACAGGACAGAAAGAACGCAAATCAAATCAGAAAGACCGCCCGACAGATCAGAAAGAACGCACAACATATCAGAAAGAACGCACACCATATCAGAAAGAACGCAAGACAGATTAGAAAGAACGCACAGCAGATCAGAAAGAACGCATGACATATCAGAAAGAACGCACGACATCGGAAAGAACGCACGACAGATCAGAGAGAATGCACTACAGATCATAAATGCGAATGAAAGATTAGATAGAACGCACAACATATCAGAAAGAACGCACACCATATCAGAAAGAACGCAAGACAGATTAGAAAGAACGCACAGCAGATCAGAAAGAACGCATGACATATCAGAAAGAACGCACGACATCGGAAAGAACGCACGACAGATCAGAGAGAATGCACTACAGATCATAAATGCGAATGAAAGATTAGATAGAACGCACAACAGATACACAATAACGAGTGACAGATACAAAAAGAACGAATATACAACAGATTAGACAGAACGCACGCAATCAGAAAGAACGCACATCAGATCATAAAGAAAATACGACAGGTAAAAAGAACGTACAGCTGATAAGACAAAACGCTTGATCACGTGATCTCTCGCACTTTCCCGCATGTGTACACAGGGTTCTTGATAACAATCTCCATATCATACGGGAATCATGACCATTATCACATCGAAACTCGTTCAACATGTTGAACATTATCAATATTCTGACCTAAACGACCCGTGACTAACTCGGCTAGATCCGAGGGTACATGCAGTAGTTAAAGGGACTTAGTAACATTGTCCAAATTCTCAAAATAAAATTGTAATTCTAGCGGTTCCTTTATACCTTGTTGTATTCGTATTGACAATAAAATCATGGGACAGCTTTCGGTTTTTCAAATTTCCCTTTCGTTACAAAGATATGTATGATTGAAGTCATCAGATAAGAAAAACTCCGGGCGAGATTTTCATCCCTGTACAAAGTGAATGCAGTGAGTTGGTGAATATCACCCAATATCACTTTGCATTTTCGCTCATTACTTGGCCATACATTGTCCATTTGACCTGAAATTTTCACACAATACCCTGAGGACATATGAGATAACAACAGTATACATTGCATCAACCATTCATCAGTTTTTGCACATCTCAACAAAGTTACTAGATCCCTTTAAAGGGTGAGTTTTGGTAAAGAGAGTACAGTTTTGGTCAAACTGAATTTAAGTAACCAAAACCTGCACGATTACATTACAAACTAATAGTTATTACTCCACCATGCTCGAAAGGAATACAAACAAATTACAAACGACTAGGTAACAAGCCTTTAATCATTAAAAGAAGAGCCGTTAAAACTCAAGAGGGCGCTCTCTAACAAATCATTGGTTTCACCCATTTAAAATAAAATATTGTGCATGCGATGTTTCATTGAAATAGAGATTAGAGAGATAATCAACAACTATTTAAAAACATATTTCGTAAACATGGTAAAGTGTTGGAAATAGGAAGCTTTTTTTAATTTTTAACGGCTGGTTCAAAATTCTCGAATAATTGTGGGCCCCCACAATTATTACAAATGGTTATGTTTATGGATATTTCAGCCGTTTCTGAACCGATTGTGATCAAATAAAGTTTATTCTGTCATCAAAATTGTATGTTCTTTCAAATTTGACACTCAGTTTTTCATTATCTCACAAAAAATAGTTTGTGTAGCGCCCTCTATACCTAAACTCAACTATCCCTTTAACCCACCATATACGGGCGCCAGGTAAACCCAGGCTATCTAGGAGTGGCAATGATGAGTGTGATGGAGCAGGTAAAAGACCCCAAAGCAACGGAACAATAATTTACTATTGTAGTTAACCACATACATACGGGATCATTGTGTACCCTGCATGTATTAGCTCTCTGGGAGTCGCAAAAAGTCGCAACAACAGATTAAAGACCTACTGCAACTGAACATGATTTAAACTCTATAGTTAATCCATTATATATATACGGAAACATGGTATACGCTGTATTAGCTATATGGGAGAGTCTCAATAGTGGAACGGGTTAACCCGTTAACTTCCACTCCATGCTTTATCTGAAATTAGGAACAAATCATTATACTATTGATTTATAATAGTAAATATATTACTCATTGCGGATATAGTATCGAAAATAATATCGCTAGTGATATTCGCTTGTCTCGCAATGTATTGATTTATAATAGTAAATATATTACTCATTGCGGATATAGCATCGAAAATAATATCGCTAGTGATATTCGTTTGTCTCGCAATGTATTGATTTATAATAGTAAATATATTACTCATTGCGGATATAGTATCGAAAATAATATCGCTAGTGATATTCGTTTGTCTCGCGATGTATGGTCAACAAGGAATCTAAAAGATCACGACGCTTCGTGTGCCGCTGCAACACTTTGACTATTGGTTTGTTCCTAATTTCAGATAAAGCATGGAAGAAATTAGCTTATGTTCATTGTAGATGAATGATGGATTACACTTTTAATGTAAACCTGACTTAATCATTAAAGGACCTACAGAATACAACGTACTTTGGCAATTATTCCATAGTTTATGACTTGGAAAATAGGTCTGCCGAAAAAAAAATCCATGAAAATAAACACAGTAGTGATTTAAGACTAGTTTTCTGATGCCAAATCTCACTTAGCAGCCCGTTTACGCCCCACCCACATTTAGGGTCCGGAATCGGCAGCGTGATTGACATGTGATTGACAATTCATTGGCTTACGTCATGACGCGTCATCTACAGAATTTAGTTCATTAGTCCGTACTCTAGATGACGTCACATTTTGGCGATTTAAAAGGGGCGTTCCCATGACAATTAGATATTTACTAATTTTACCCCAAAATTGATTGATTTCATGAGAAATGACTGCCAAATTCTTTTTCTTGAGGACAAATTACATATAGAGAGCCGAATTGTAAAAATTAGGCCATCTAGACGCTATAGGTCCTTTAATGAACTCTGGGTCAAGGGGATTCTCGCAATTTATTTAGGCACTCAGAGAGTTAAAGACCTACAACAGCGGAACGTGAATCATTCATCGGTTTGCCTCCATTACCTACAGTTTTGACGCGAACTTCCTCGGGAACGTTCAAAATGGCAAAATGTTAGCGCTCGAAAGGTAATACAGTATATGATATCAATGAAATTAACTCATCGAATACCCAAATATTGAATAGGATAAGATAAGTAGTTATTGCACAGATACATTATCATGGTAATATAAACTAATTACATGGGCGCTCCTTGCCCGATGCCAAATGTAATCACATTAAAAATAATGTGAACAATCCTTCAATTTAAAACATTCTAAACAAACATACTAGGTCTATTCGTGAATCCATAGAAAAATGACCGTAAAAATAAAAAGGTTAAAGCATAGTTTTATCAGCGGAAATTCAGGAGTTCCCTGCTCATTTCAAGAATGTTGACGTGTAATGTAAAACAAAATATTATATATTATGACAACAGGCCTATTCAATCATCTATGTCCGTGTAATAAAAGGGTTAAAGCTTCGTTTCAACCTCGGAAATTAAGTAGTTCCTGGATCGGGTGCGCTAGGCCTCAGGTGGACCGATAGGGATCTCAGCTCAGGTAAGACTGATCGACCTAACCTATATTACGAGTCATAGTCCTTCGGGTAACCTGTCCCGTCCTGTGGATTCAGAACCCTCCAATCTCCTAACGCCTGTCTTTTTTTAAAGCTCGTCCTGCGTGAGGATAATCCGATATAACGGGCTTGCCTAACATATTTTGTAATCATGTTAGTTCGTCATGTTTGTGCGCACTAAATAACACGGAGCCATGTGTATTTCGCACCGCGCGCATGGTGCTCGGAAGTTGACTTCGTGCGTCTGTTTTACTAACCCGAACGCATCCGAACGAATCCGAATGAATCCGAACGTTAGGCATCAGGTGGACCGATAGGGATCAACTCAGGTAGGACTGATCGACCTAACCTTATTACTAGTCATAGTCCTTTGAGTAACCTAGCCCGTCCTGTGTACGGAGCACCAATCTACAAATGCCTGTCTATACTAACCTCCAGTTGGTTAACTATGGTAAAGATACTCTCTACCTTTTACAAGCTGAACTTTAAAATCCAGGTGCGACTGATCGACCTAACTACATAATTGTATATTACTACGAATCATAGTCCTTCGAGTAGCCAAGCCCGTCCTGTGGAGCTTCGATCTCCAATCGTCTGTTTGTTACCATTGCCTTACGAGTCGCTCTCATACGGGTAACCTGGGCCGCCATGTCTGCATATGGGGCTTCTCCATAAACACCTGTCTATTATAACCCTCGCTGGTTAACCATGTTCATGGTAGTATTTTTTTTTCCTTTTCCAAGCTGAAGTTCAACAGTTGCGAGACTATTGTCTCATACAGATATGGGTACGACTGGTGGACCAACACTTTATTACGAGTCATAGTCCTCGGAGTAACCTGTCCCGTCCTGTCATGCCGGTGGAGCTTCGATCTCCAATCGTCTGTCTATGATTATATGTAGCATCGCCTTACGAGTCACTCTCATACGGGTAACCTGTGTCAATCAGTGTCATAATACAGTAAGGACCTGCAGTCTACAAACGCATGTCTAGTTTAACCTTCAGTGGTAAACCATGTTTATGAAACTGTATAATGTTTATTCCTTTTGAAAGCCAAATTTAAAATTTAAAAACGACTGGCTGACCTAACCTGTTACATGTCTCATCCTAAGGAGCTTAAATCCAGGACAATGGGCCATTTTAAATTAAGTCATAACAGATAACAGTATAACAGGTCACCAGCAAGACAATGTCCAGGATGATCCAGGACGCACTTTGGCTGATGACAGACTTTACTATGACTACATTTCAAAGAGCCCATCGTCCTGATGTTTATAAGCAGCTCTCAAGGGATTGACTTGATAATGAAAGGAAACCATTAGAATATCTCCGGGGACCATAGTTACGAGACAATAGGTCTTCTGGTGCAAAGTGTTACCAGCTGTAGTCTTCCTTTTGAACTTCGCTCTCTAACCTCTGTCACTTTGTTCGCTTCTAGACTAAAAACACACCTCTTCACTCATTAAGTCAATGTAATCTTCTGGTAACTTGTAATAAACAAATTCCCAGTAAATGCATGTGTATTATTAATTATATATAAATGTTATTGTACATTGCTTGGATGTTTCTTTATGTTTTGCTAGATTTATGCTTTATTATGATTGTCATGAATTAAGTTGAAGTTTCATATTTTGTATAGCTTGATATAATGTTATATTTGTAGAGTGTATATTATTATCATTGAATTGTAAAGCGCATTGAGACCATGTATAATGCGCTATATAAGCATCATTATTATTATTATTATATTAGTCTTTGTCTTTTTGCCACTGATGAGAATTCGGGTCATTAACATTTATTTTACCATGGTATTTTCACACTTCACTCAGTGAACATACCAGATCACAAAAAAAAACAACATTGTATCAACCATTTGCCAGTTTTGGCACATGCAACAGAGTTAATTAATCCTTTTAAAGGTGGTTCGGATGGTGGTACCATCTTGCGAACGCCTAGCGCACAGTGCAATATATACACACTCGCTTAGTGTTGTCTGCACATTGCCCTAAAGCTATAGCCTAGTTCAAAATGCGACCCGCGGTGATTCCGGTGAAGCATTCCCACGCCTTATGATCTTTAACTGTCTTTACTTATACTGACTTAAGTGGATAGGATAGTCCCTTCTCTCTCATACTAGTCAACAATCTTGATGATCATTTTCCGATCAGATTTCCCATGTGCATCTAAAAGTTCTCTTGAACACGAAAGAACAAATCTGGTCAAATTGAACCTTGGTGACTGAAACTTGTACGTTATCATTGAAAGTATACTGGTTATCCGTTATCATACATATTGTAGCAGAATTTAACCTTATGACCAGAAATACGTAAAGAGTATTAAATCACAAGACATCCTGTTCCCTACTAGATTTTGTAATCCCAATTATAAAGTTCATAATGGAACCAAAGGATTTGTGTAGGCAATGGGTTAATACAGGATCTCATGGGAAAATAATATGATACACATAAATATACAATATACGGGCTCGTCACTAGCACTAACTTGCCTGAATGACATGGAAAAGTAAAAACCTGCTGTCGGACAAGTGAAATTTTGCAAATGGGTCAGTTTTGGTTGCCCAATCCGGAAACAACTTTGCTATTTTAAAAATTACGAGAGAAAATATAATTTCTAATGTCTACATCTCATCTAGTAGTATTAAGGTGGTCAAGTGAATGTTCTTTACCGGAATTAGTAAAATAGCAAACAAAAAAGGAAAAAAAGTAGTGTGTAGACATGTATTTGACATACTTTTCTTTTACCGTAGTGGCTAGAGAACCTGGCCAGTCACACACAGCACAGTGCGCCATTGCCATTGTACACCCGCAGTGCACTGTGACCGAGTTCACCTGCACCGCGAAATATTGAACCTTCGTATAAAATCGCGCCGTGCCGAAACCCGCTTTTGCCGTTGTGCGATAATTTTCGATCGAGCGAAGGCACATTCTCTCCGATTGGTGTACGTTTTTATCGAAATGAACAACAGAGAGTAGATCTACACTGTTAAAACGCTGTGTAAAAATGGTTGTTGAATCTTGTTATACAACTGTAGGTGTAGCATGAATAGTGGTAGACAGAAGGGTTGTGTAAAGCGGCCATTGTTCAAGCGTTGTTGACAAGTGTTAAATCACACGTGATAGTTTCGACCGCTAAATCACCGCGATAAAACCCCTTTTGTCCCCCAGTAGACCAAGCGAACCGAGTTAGTGCAGTCAGTAGCGTGTTAGACTTATAACCTAAAGACCCCCGGTTCGATTCCGACCTTGCCGCTTTTTAGTACAATCCTTTTTGTATTTGCTATTTCAACAACAGGGTTGTAGAAGTTTATTCTAAACAACAGTTGTTGAAAAAATTAAAACAACAGTTGTGTCGACTTTAAACAACTGGGGTTGTTGAATGTTTTCAACAACAGTTGGATGGTTCATATGTTAAAGGGCATCAAGCGTGGGGATGCTACATAGCGGGTCGCCATTTTAAACTGGGCTAGTTTGCGCGCACCACATGACACTGAGCTAACGTGCATTACGCACCGTGCGCATTGCGTACCCAAGATGGCGCCGCGCATCTGATTTGACGAATCTGAACTACCTTTAAACAGCGGTTGTTGAAAATGTCAACAAGTTGTTGAATTTGTTTACACAGCGTTTTAACCTGGTAACAGTGTTACAAAAGCGAGAATCAAGGTCCTAAAAAATGAAATCTCAAAAAATCGTGAACAAAATAAAAAATAAACAATTTCTGATCGTAAAGGCTGACTTTCAAGCGGATTTCTGGATAACAAGGAGGAATACAGAAGCATGTATTTTAAGAGCAATACGCAGATAAATCGTTTGATATAAGTTTCGAGGCACATGTTAAAGGGGTAGTACAGTTTTGATAAGGCTGAACTTTAGTAACCAAACCTGGACAGTAACATTATAAACTAATAGTTATTACTCCACTATGCTCGAAAGATATACAAAATTAAAAACGACTATTAAAGTAAAAAGCCTGTTATCATTAAAAAAAGAGCCATTAAAACACAAGAGGGCGCTTTCGAAAAAGGCATTGGTTTCAACCATTTTTCATACAAAATAATGCATGTGATGTTCTATTGAAATAATGATTAAAGTAGATAGATCATCAACAACTATTTAAAAAACGCTTTTGAAAATTTTTGAAAAAGTGTAAGCATTTTAAAATTTATTTGAAAGAATCATCTAATTATTTGGGCCCCAAATAATTATAAGATCAGATAGCCTATATTTATTGATATTTAAGCCGTTTCTGGACCGATTTTGACCAAATAAAGTTTATTCTGCCATTAATTTGGCATGTTCTTTCAAATTCGACACTCAGTTTTTCTGATTACCTCACAAAAAAATTGTGATGTGCAGTGCCCTCTCTACCAAAACTAAACTACCCCTTTAAGTGCATTCTCGGCACATCTAAGTTCAAATTCATCAATGTCCTTTTGCTGGCCCGGTTCTCCCCCCGACCAGGTTCTCTACGGTAGCCTCTACGGTAATCGAACTCTTTAAAACGGTAGAGTTGACGCAGTGTTCAAAAGGATATGGATACTTGTGTTACTTATGTGACTAAACATGCTAAATGCAACCGGCGACAAAGCGGAACCCTTTTCACATGATTCGCGTATCTTCAACCTCAAATTCACATTTCATTTTGCAACTAAAATGCTTTCACCGATTAGAAAATGAACCAAATGGAAAGCAAACTATGGCACTGTACACTCCCTCTCCCTTGATCACGTGGGTTACTCCACTCCCTATTTAAAGGGGCTGTGTCGTTTCAGACGAGGCGATCTTCAACCAGCAAATCTTCAAACGCACGCCGCGCGCGGTAGCTAGGGGTTACGTACATGAGAGACATAGAATTATGAATAAACAAACCAACTCGTTATAGAGAGTTGCGTGAGTGTTGCGCTTACGCACTATACACTGCCTTGTCCTGGGGGGGGGGGGGGGGGGGGGGTGTTTCACAAAGATCCTAATTAGAACTTAACTCTAAGTTGGACTTAAAAAAGTATGGTTAGCCATTTGTAGCCTTTGAAAATAATATATTAAAAAGCAAAAATGAAAGTATTTTGGACTTTTCATAAATATTACATCAAGAACATTAAATATAGTTGATAATAGAAAATATTAGTTATTTGAATAAACATTTTATGCCTCTAAAAAGGACTTATACAAAACAAAATCAAAGAAACTTACGGCTTTCCATAATTGTTAAGTTCAAAATGATCTTTGTGAAACACCCCTGAAGGCATGGCGGCACCCTGTGCGCATTACCGAATACATTTGACGACACAGCCACTTTAAATTAATTGTTTTTTGCCAACATTTATATTAACTGTCTGTTCTGTTTATGCACAACAATGAAACTTCCCTTTATTAAAGGGTATAGTCTATCACTTGGTTTACACCCCTTGGGTCTAAGTCCACATCTTTGTCTACGATATTAAAGCCAGAACTTGGGATTATGAGCAGGTATTAGGGATTATGATTATGGTTATAGACGTATACTGGTATAGGTTTAGGGGAACGCCATGTTAAACGCACGCCGCGCGCGGTAGCTATGGGTTGCGTACATTAGAGAGTTGCGTGAGCGCTGCGCTTACGCAATATTCTGCCTTGTCCTGAAGACAATGGCGGCGCCCTGTGCGCATTTCCGAATACATTTGACGACACAGCCTCTTTAAATTAATCATGTTTTTTGTTTTGCCAACCTTTATTTCAATTGTCTGTTCTGTGTTTGCACAGCTATCACTTGGTTTGCACCCCTTGGGTCTAAGTCCACATATCTGTCTACAACAAAGCCAGAACTTGGGATTAGGATTATGTATATTATGAATTATAATCATGGTTATAGACGTACACTACTCACAACAAGTAAGTACCCCCTAGCATTTGTTCATATATCTCAAAAAGTATTTCACCGATTTTGATCATTCAAACGGTAATGGAAACGGTAATGGATGCGCAATTACGCACAATATGAGTGGTAAATGGTTGTCAACGCTTTACGTTTTCATTATAAAAAAATGAATTTTCTAAAACAAAGTACCAAAAAAAAAGTTGCACTTTCAGTTTTATTTGGCATAGTGGGTACATTTTGTACACGAGTAAGCTTTTGAAAACTGGTTCCACTGTGAACAATGCAGCAGTAGTACTGAATTACATAACAGATTAGTGAATTAGGCCAATTCCAATAAAGATGAAAACAAGACATGACTTCGACCATTCTAATCCCCAGCAACTTCATATTGAAAGGCCTATTGTTTTAGAAAAATTCATGCTTTTATCACTAAGAACAATGCAGCAGTAGTAGTGGATTGCATAATAGATTTGTGTGTCGGGAAATCTTCAATAAATATGTTTACTCGTATACAAAATGTACCCACTATGCCAAATTAATTTTTTGCTAAATTGAGTCATACATACCATCACATAGGTCGAAGTAATGTGATGTAAATGGGCAGGTGATGTAAAAGGTGGAATTGGCGCATTAGAAGACTTCTTTATTATTATTATTATTATTAATTTCTAATTCATGACATGAATTACATTGTAATTTGGGACATATTTATCATCTGCAAAAAAGAAAGAAAAAGAGAGGTAAATTAGATTTACATCTCAAGGATCCCCTACTTTGAACGTGATAATCTCAGAAGTACAGCAAGTGACTTAGCGCCCTTGTGTTTCTCAACCAACGAAATGAGCCAGATGGATGTAGACTAAAGCCCTCCGCACACAGAGTTCAGCTCAGTATACGTTGCCTCAGGTCTCCTGTTTTGCTGGTCAGGAGCCAGTCGGAGATCATTCAAGGCCGATTCAACATGTTGAATCGGCTACGACTGAGCGAAACCGACTCTAGCCCGACTGAAATCCAGTCGGATCGGGTCGAGTAGGCTCTGTGTGCGGAGGGCTTCCCAACTAACAATTGGACGTTTTCTGAACGTTCTAAACAGGTTCAAAGTTGGTTATTTGGACGTTCTGTGAAAACGTTTTTAAAACGTTTATTTGTGGAAGGTTGAAAACGTTTTTAGAACGTTCCAAATGGACGTTTTTAGAACGTTGTTTAAACGTTAGAAAAACCAATAAAAAACCTTTCATTTCATTTGTTTTGTTGTTGATCATAGATGCATTGTAATCTATTGTACATTCAGTGAATTAGCTCTGGTACTGGACAGAGGTCGACGGCAGACCATGATATTCCGGGTTCAAATCCTGGTCCAGGAAAGGTTTTTTTTTTCTTCTTTTATAAACAAATGTTGTTATCAATATCACTTGATAAATTATAAGTATCATGTAATTATAAAAGCTTGTTTTCTCTACATCTTTGTTTTCTTTTGTTTCATTCATTTTTTTTTTCTCCAGATTTATTGAACTTAACCCAACTAACAATTGGACGTTTTCTGAACGTTCTAAACAGGTTCAAAGTTGGTTATTTGGACGTTCTGTGAAAACGTTTTTAAAACGTTTATTTGTGGAAGGTTGAAAACGTTTTTAGAACGTTCCAAATGGACGTTTTTAGAACGTTGTTTAAACGTTAGAAAAACCAATAAAAAACCTTTCATGTATTTGCTTTTAAGTGCAAGGACCAGCAGAACGTTTTAAGAACGTTCTGTAAACGTTCATTAAAGACGAAGACCTATGGAACCTAATAAAAACGTTTTAAGAACGTTCTGTAAACGTTCATTAAAGACGAAGACCTATGGA